>CAUYON010197295.1:0-20963 GCA_963573935.1 Arctocebus calabarensis
TAGTCCCAGCTACTAGGGAGGCTGAGGCAAGAGAATCGCTTAAGCCCAAGAGCTGGAGGTTGCTGTGAGCAGTGTGACGCCACGGCACTCTACCCAGGGTGATAAAGTGAGACTCTGTCTCTACAAAAAAAAAAAAAAATCAGAGACATTTTTTACAGAATTATGTAAGAGTTTTAATACCTTATCCATAGCACTAGCTTTAGAAAGACTTAGTAAAATAATATCTGTTTACAAAGGGAATATTGACATATGGTAGAAATACAGTAGAACCAGCAAACTTGAACACCTCCCTACAGGGACCCCCTCCTTAAGGTGACCTAATTTTCACAGACTGACATGCACCACATGTCCGTATCAGTCCAGTAGGCCTTGTTCTTTACGTTGACCCCTTCTGTATATTGATCAGCTTGTTACAGTCCCCTGCGGGGTCAACTTACAGCAGTTCTACTGTACTTTCTCCATATTAATACTCAAGGTCTGATAAATATTTTCAGCCTGTTGCTTCTGGGTAGAGTAAACCACCTGTGAAGTTAAAGCGAATTCTAGATCACAGTGATTTCCAGGTCATTTAGATGGTTCCCCCAGACAAATACAGTATTTGAAACTGACTTAACTAGAGAATTTGCAGAATGCATGGATGTTCTCACCAACAGGAAAAAAAACCACTAAGCCTGTACTCTGGTTTAAAAAAGCTTCTGTGATTGTAAAGCCTTTCTTCTTTTTCATAAATAATTTCCAAGGGGAAGTGAGTCGGTGGAAGTGTTTGCAGATCTTTTCTCTCATCCATTGTGAACACAGGGTTTGCGCCTAAATCCTGGAGGCGTTCTTTCTCCTCCAGCGTCTGTGCCACGAGAATATCAGCCTGTTTTATTTGTCAGAGGAAAGGAGGGAATCAAAGTGAGCTTTAGAAAGGGCACGGAGCCCTCTAGAAGTGAAATATTATTTACTTGTGGGTTGCCAGTCCCGGAGAGAAATTATAGGATTAAGAAAGAGTCATTCATTCACTGGTTGACTTTTTAATAATGTTCATAGAATTTGGGAAGAAGCTCAGTAAAACTGAATTCAGGGAAGTGTAAAAAGGAGGACTGATGCGTGGACTTGAGATCCAAGACAAACAAGCCAGGGCCAAAGTCGCCACCACCCAAACACTGACATCATCGCAGAACAATGTTCCATGTTCTACTTTAGAAAAAAATAACACTTTCAGCCATAACATTTTGTGAAAGTGTCACGGTCACTTAGTTTAAGTTTGAGACTTTTCAACACTCTGAGAATACTGTACTGAGTGCCTCTGAGCGAAGACTGAGAACTGTGTGCTGGGCACGTGCTCCCTCCCGTGCTCTGCTGTTGACGTGCACGTGCTCCCCTGCTGATGTGCACGTGCTCCTACGTGCTCCCCTGCTGATGTGCACGTGCTCCTACATGCTCTCCTGCTGATGTGCACACGCTCCCCTCTCGTGCTCCCCTGCTGATGTGCATGTGCTCCCCTCGTGCTCTCCTGTTGACGTGCACGTGCTCCCCTGCTGATGTGCACACGCTCCCCTCCCGTGCTCTGCTGTTGACTTGCATGTGCTCCCCTCCCCTGTTGACGTGCACGTGCTCCCCCCCCGTTCCCTTGTTGACCTGCACGTGCTCCCTCCCATGCTCCCCTATTGACGTGCATGTGCTCCCTCCCATGCTCCCCTGTTGACATGCACGTGCTCCCTCCCGTGCTCCCCTGTTGACATGGATGTGCTCCCCTCCCATGCTCCCCTGTTGACCTGCACGTGCTCCCTCCCGTGCTCCCCTGTTGACCTGCACGCTGCTCAGGGCTTACCCACGCTCTGCAGGGAGGCACCCCTGGCTTGTCAGCCTGCTCTCTCCCCTGTAGTTTGATGGAAAGATCCAACTCCTACATTTCCGTGCATACCTTCCCTGTGCTGTCCTCTGATAAGAGCAGGATAATCCTGAATTTACACTGCTTTCTTTTCTGTCTTCCTCAAATCATTGAGGAAGTAACATATCTTTCATCTTTATGTAACCTGTGTCTAGCATCTATTTAATCAACCTATTAATTGATTAAATCAGAGGGAAAAACTTCTTTTAGGGTGAAAAAGGATACATAATTAGTGAAATTTTACTTTTACATTAATGGTTTGGATTAAAAAGATATTACAAAAAATTGTAGATCACAAAAGCCCTATCTGTATTCAGAAGTTACCTGTTAATCTTTCAGGGGAATTTGAACACTGATCATTTTAAACATAGTCCTTATTTGAAACAGAAAGGACATGGACTTAGAATAGCAATAGCTCTATTTAATATTCTTTTAGCTAAAAACATAGCTATTCGTGGTCTTTAAAACCCAGGTAGTGTGATAGGAACATCAGAAGCAAAGTGGAGTCAAATCAAACATTAGCACGTCAGCAGTAACTGGGGTTCATGATCATTTTTCCTGAAATTGGGGAACTGTTGATTACTAGTAAGAAAAAAGGTGAAAAAATGAAGTGTTTAGTTTAACATAAATTCTCTTTTCTTTTTGAGGCAGAGTCTTGCTATGTTGCCCACAGTAGAGTGCTGTAATGTCATAGCTCACAGCAACCTCAAACTCTTGGTAAGTGATCCTCTTGCCTCAGCCTCTCAAGTATCTGGGACTACTGGCACCCATCACTAAGCCTGGCTTTTTTATTTCTTTTTGCTGTTTTTGGCTGGGGCTGGGTTTGAACCCACCACCTCTGGCATGTGGGGCCAATGCCCTACTCCTTTGAGCCACAGGCGCCGCCCAAGCTTGGCTATTTTAAAAAGTAGGGTCTTGCTCTTACTTAGGCTGGTCTCCAATTCCTAAAATCAAGCAATCCAAATATCTCGGCGTCCCAGAGTGGTAAGATTACAGGTGAGAGCCACTGAGTTCGACTCAACATAAATTTTCATGAGAATGAAATCTTTCCTTTTATCCATTTTTTTGGTTGTTGTTTTTATATGAAGTCACCCTCTGTTCTCCAGGCTGGAGTGGTAGCAGTAGGATCAGTATAGCTCACAGCAACTTAAAACCCTAGGTTCAAGAGATCCTCCTACCTCAGCCCCCTTGGTAGCTGGGACTACGGGTGGTGTACATCACCATGCCAGCTAATTTTTCTATTTTTTTGTAGAGAAAAGGTCTTTCTTCTATCTATGTTACTCAGGTTGGTCTTGAACTCCTGGTCTCAGGCAATCCTCTTGCCTAGGCCTCCCAAAGTGCTGGGATCACAGATTTGAGTCACTGCACCCAGTTAAAACTCTGGTTTAATAGTTATTTCTTAGCCAGGTAATAAAATGTTGTGTTAAATGGGAAGGTAGGAAGAGGAGGTGGAAGAAGGGTAGCGGGAACAGGGACTAGATGATGCTCTGTTGCTTCTCTGTTTCCACATCTGGTACTTTATACAGAAAATGAGTAGGGATTTATAGATGCCTTCTTATTAGATAGTTTCTAGGTAATTCAAAATTCTTAGAAGTTCCTTAAGTACAATATGCCTGCTGATCTTTTAAGATTTCTTTAGAAATACTTCTGTTTTGTAAAACTTATTGTGGAAGGTGTCCAGAAATTTCCAGATTTTTCTGGTTTACTATCTATATCTTTGGTCTTCAGAATTCCCTTTGCTAATATCTAGGCTACGAAAGAAAATACTGAGACTTTTCTTTTTTCCTAAACAAAGTATTTTTTTTTTTTTTTGAGACAGAGCCTCAAGCTGTCACCCTGGATAGCGCGCCATGGCATCACAGCTCACAGCAACCTCCAATTCCTGGGCTCAAGCGAGTGTCTTGTCTCTACCTCCCAAGTAGCTGGAACTACAGGTGCCCACCACAACGCCCGGCCATTTTTTGGTTGCAGCCATCATTGTTGTTTGGCGGGGCCTGGGCTGGATTCGAACCCGCCAGCTCAGGTGTATGTGGCTGGTGCCTTAGCTGGTTGACCCACAGGCGCCGAACCTAAATGAAGTATTTTTGCCTAAAATTTTCCTATGATGTCTCAAGTAATTTCAAAGGTAGGTATACATTGTACCAGTTGACTACAGATTTTTAAAGAAGAAAATAGGCTTTGAACTAACTGAGAATGTTCAATTTTGAACTGACTGTTAAGGTACTATATTATCTCTGGCAGAATTGATGAAATGCTATATTCTGGGCTCTCAAGAGAAAACAGACTCTATTAGATGACAGAATGTGCTTTGATTTAAGAAAGGAAAGGTCCTGTCATCATTAAGACACATTGAGTTTTGTAACAAATTATCAAAAGGCTAGTTTATAAAATGGCATATAAATGATAAAAAACTTAAAAGCCCAAACAAATCCTAATTGTAATGATTATTTAAAATTGCTGTGTGATTCCCATTAATGCTGAGACTTATATTCCTAAAAGGAATGATTAAAAAGAAGGCTAGGAAAAATTCAAATGAGTATATCAGAAAAAAATGTTTGCTCTGTAATGATCAAAAAGGAATTTTTTTTTTTTGAGACAGAGTCTCACTTTTTCACCCTCTGTAGAGTGCCATGGCATCATAGCTCATAGCAACCTCAAACTCTTGGGCTCAAGTGATTCTCTTGTCTCAGCCTCCCCAGTAGCTGGGACTCGAAGCGCCCACCACAATGTCTGGCTATTTTTAAAGATGGGGTCTTGCTCTGGCTCAGGCTGGTCTCAAATCTGTGAACTCAGGCAGTCCACCTGCCTCGGTCTCCCAGAGTGCTGGGATTCCAGGTGTGAGCCAAAAAAAGGATTTTTTTATTTTTTCCAATTTTAAAGAGTTTTACTCAAGCAAAAATCTGGGAATGGCCATTCCAGGATGTACCACTCCAGAGCCAAAAAGGATTTTTAAGATGCAAAGTTGGAGGAAAGGTTTCCACTGATCTTGTCATCCTGTATGTCTTTTAGTCCACAGAATTTGTTAAATTACAATTTGGGGAATTCAGATTAGCACAGAGCATTCTTTCACCAAAATTATGAAAATTCCAAAACTAGGACAACTATTATTTTTCTGCCGAAAAGAAAGTGCTGAACATTATCTCAGTTAATCCTCATGACATCTCTGTGGAGTAAATGTTGTTATCTACACTATGTAATACTGGAGAAGGAACTGAGGCTAAGA
The DNA here is from genome assembly GCA_963573935.1 of Arctocebus calabarensis. NCBI lineage: Eukaryota > Metazoa > Chordata > Mammalia > Primates > Lorisidae > Arctocebus > Arctocebus calabarensis. Next base: position 5,100 of record CAUYON010197295.1, read on the forward strand.
AAGGTGGCATGGCTTGGTTGTTGTATGTGATCTGAATGGACTTCTTGTTATCTAAAAGCTTAGAAACATCTCGCCTGTGTTTGGGGCAGATCTTAAGCAATTTAGCATGCCTAATTTCTTTGATAAATGCAACAAGAAACAATAACTTCCTAAATATATTTCTGGTCACTTGTGGGCTAAACTTTGACTTTGCTTGACAAAACTTGTCCTCTTTTCATTATAATAAGGAGATCAAAGATGAGGCCAGCGGTGTTTGAAAAGCTTAGGGAACAGTCTTTGTGAGTTCCTTCAGAATTGCAAATTTATATGTGAAGAACAGAATTGTAAGCTAGCAATTTTTCCTATCTATTCAATAAAATAGCTACTCCAAATTTCTGTTATTAAAATGAATTACCTGAAGGCAATCATGTTTCTAATTTGTCTTTGTAACTCTCTCCTCAAAACTACACAGGCAAGGAATAGAATCCCCCCCAAAATGTTTGTGGAATAAAACAATAGGCTGTAATTTGGAACTTTTTATATGCTATGATCTGGTAACAATGTTTTCCTTTATGTATGTATGTATGTATTTGAGACAGAGCCTCAAGCTGTCACCCTGGATAGAGTGCTGTGGCATCACAGCAACCCCCATTCCTGGGCTCAAGTGAGTCTCCTGCCTCCACCTCCCAAGTAGCTGGGACTACAGGCACCCACCACAACACCTGGCCATTTCTTGGTTGTAGCCGTCATTGTTGTCTGGCGGGCCCAGGGTGGATTCGAACCTGGCAGCTCAGGTGTATGTGACTGGCATCTTAGCCTGTTGAGCCACAGGTGCCAAGCCACAATGTTACCATTTAAATCATAACTTTTTTGGAAAGTAACTTGAAAAACCTTGAGGACCTCATTTTTATTATCATACATATACAGAGTCACATGCATAGAGACTCAATTCTATGGGACATTATTTACCATTCTATTATTAAAACAGATTGTTCACAAGTTTTGCTATAATGAGTACCACTTCGGTAAACATCTGTGTGCAGTACTATACTTTACAGATTTTCAAGTGAGTGACTTTTCTGAGGGGTAAGGTTTTGTTGTGTGCTTTGTCCAGAAGCCCAATGCTTACCTTATTGCTCAGGTTCACATTCGCATTTCTACTGAGGAGCAGTGACACCATGTCCACGTGCCCTTCCTGAGCTGCAAGATGGACGGAAGCAATTCCTTGCCGGGTAACTGCGTTGGCATCAGCACCATATTCCAGCAGAGTCGTCGCTATGTCCATCTGGTTCTTTTTGGCAGCGATGTGCAGTGGCGTATAACCGTTCTGTCAACACGAATCACTTGGTCACATGTCCGGTAACAAGATTAAAATGTGTACAGTGCATTTTCAAATAGTATACTTCTCTTTCTAGTGGTTGTCTTGGATTGTTTAAAAAAGTCATGATTAAATAAGCAAACACTGATAAATCAAGCAGTGCCATTGGCATACTGCTTTGTGTCCTCTGCATCCCCACGTAGGGAAGGCAGGAAAATGCAGATAGTTTAACGTAACTGTGATTAGTTTTCCAAAAGGAATATAGGCTTTCCTTTTATAAGTAGATTAGTTAGTAGGTGCTCAATGATTATTTGCTTTATTTAAATTGAGGAGAGGAAGAACTTCTTCTAGGAAACAAACAATATGGTATCACTGGGGCCCTTCAAAGCCACTCATTATTCCATTTCAAAGATCCCTTTAACTGCCATCTACTGCTTCTAAGTTGACTTTTCGTGGTTGTGAGGACACTATCATCTAATCCAATTTTCCACCCTAAATTCCTTTTTTTTTGTAGAGACAGAGTCTAATTTTATGGCCTGGGTAGAGTACCGTGGCGTCACACAGCTCACAGCAACCTCCAACTCCTGAGCTTAGGCAATTCTCTCGCATCAGCCTCCCAAATAGCTGGGAATACAGGCGCCCACCACAACACCCGGCTATTTTTCTGTTTTGCAGTTCAGTCAGGGCTGGGTTTGAACCCACCACCTTCGGTATGTGGGGCCGGCGCCCTACTCAATGAGCCGCAGGCGCTGCCCCCTAAATTCCTTTACCATGAAACTCCAGTCATGATGCTATGTTTCTACTGGTCTTGTCATCCTGCAGGTCCTGAAACAGAGGGACGGTCCCTCATTACTGCGGCAAGAATTCTTCTCCCAGCATACTCAGGGGCCAGCTCTATTGACTGGAAATTCACCTCTAGGGTCACCCCCCCATTATATCTTTTACCTGTCTAGACTTCCCAAACTTCAGTGCCCACCTCCCTCACCTTACTGATTCTAATCAAAGTATTGGGGACATTTAGTGGCATCTTTTTGTTTACATATCTATCTCCTCCTACTACAACATACATTTGTCGAGGGACCATAATGCATCATCTTTGCCTTTGTATCTCCAGTGCCTCACAGTAGCTGGCACATATTGATTAGATGAAGAAAGGAATCCTCAGAATTTGAATCAAGTGTTCTAGAGCTTTCAGGACACTCTGGCTTCCTTCTTGTGGCTGGCTTTTGACGCTTATATAGGTATAACCAAAATAAGCTTTGATAAGCTGTTAATTAGCTATGCCTTAGGAATTTTAGAATCCCTTGCCCTGAGAAAGAGTTCTAGGAAGATCTCACCCAGGCTCACAGCCATCTAAAAGAAATGTGAGATTACATTTTGACAAGGACATGACCCCAACTATTTAAAATATCCATGTGTACCAATGACAAATGAGAATGTCTTTTTTTGTTCCCTACAGACAGGAGAATTTAGAGAAAGAAAATAGAATCTAAAAATTTATATTTGGGAAAATGATCCAAATTTACACAGTGCAACTGTCACAATCTTTCCAAGTCATTTAGCAGGGCCAGAAACAGCACAGAGGGCTACATGCTGACTGGCCAACCTATGATGACAATCTTCACACTCAAGTCACTTACACGTCCTAGTCAGTCCAACAGCATTTCTCACTTGAGACACTCTCTGTAATCAGTTATAGAGGATTTACTAGATTATTGGATTTTGACCCAGGAAAGTGGAACTGTCACTTCTAGACTCTTCTGAAACCAACCTCTGCCAAACTAGACGATCGAGGATAAATGAAGATTGTATATTCCTATTTTTATTTTGACCTACTGCCATCTGGAAACCCCAGATGCCCTGAGAAGCATCTGACCCTCTGCTGGGACACATCCTTCAGAGACCAAAGCTGTTAGAGCCAAATGCTGAGCCTTGGACTGAGCCCACTGCTATGGGGAGTGACACTGGTGGGGGAGCTGTTTCACCCCCCAACACACACACCCTTGCAAAGCAGTGCTAAACTAGGAAATGTTAGTTAATACATCTGACACTAACTCTAGAGTGTTAAGGGAGAGATAAAGTCAGGACTCAGCCTCTTATCATGCATCTGGTCTGTTTTTACTTTTACAAGTTACTCACTTCTCAACCCCTAAACACGGTACATCAGTTCAAGAGCCTCTCACACATGACAACTTTTCTTGATTACTTCTAAATCTACCAAAACATCCTAGGTCCCAATAAATATTTCTCCCAAGAAGCTTTAGTATTTCTGTAATGCATGCCAACTTCAGACAAGTTACTCACTACTGCTTAGGGCAGCAGTTCACAACCTGTGGGTCGCGACCCCTTTGGGGTTGCCTAAGACCATCCTGCATATCTGATATTTACATTACGATTCATAACAGTAGCAAAATTACTGTTATGAAGCAGCAATGAAAATAATTTTATGATTGGGGGTTACCATAACATGAGGAACTGTATTAAAGCGTCGTGGCATTAGGAAGGTTGAGAACCACTGGCTTAGGGTTTACGCTCAGTTCCTTACCTGAAATGCAAAACTAACCTATGGTATTATTTTAGAGTCGGAAGTTAATCTCAGAAATATTTAATAAATATTGTCAAGTGATAAACAAATAGTTTACCTTGAGACCTATCATGAAATTTTTAAATTTTTCTAAGTTCTTTCTATTTTCTCAAAAGTAAATGGCTCTCATGTGCCACTCTAAAAATGTCAGACTCATCTATAAATAATAATAAAATAGTGAGAGATTCAACTGTAGAATAATCTTAACCTCTCTCTATTTTCCTCTTGATATAGAGGACAAGCTGCTTTTGAATTTCACAATGAAAATAAAAGCAAAAGTAATTTAAAATGATCAAGGGTTAATACATGCTATTTAAATCATACCTATTTATATTTTTTCCAAGAACTTTCACAAACATACTGCTGCATATCAATAGATAACGTACGTTTTATGGAAGAGAAATTGACACATAATAACTTAGGGCTCACTATCTCTTGCACAATGTGTTTAGGTGATACCTGCACACAAGCCAATCCTCTTAATAGGAGTGTCCTGCCTCAGCAAATAGATCAGGCTAACATGCAGTATAGCAGCCCTTCTACCTTTCAGCACCCTACATACCTAAAATCTCATCATGTTCTTAGGACATGTCTGAGTGAGGAAATAAATTGGCAATTTTTAAAAAGAGAAGAAAGGGTAAGAAAAAGGCATCACATATTCTAAGAAAAAGGACAAAGGACATGACTGGTAAGGAGTTAACAGTGAGGCTGCTGCTGCTACATCCATAGAGCAATCATGCCCTATCGAAGCTGTACCCCTTATTTCTTACCACTGCCACAATCTGGGAATGCTTCAGCTTCCCTGTAGTAAAGGAAGCAGATTGTTTACGCTGCTATCCACCCTGCCTGCTTCTGTAGGAAAAGAACTCCTGGCAATGTACCAGCTAAAGAACTATTGATACATTTCCCAACATCCTTGCAGAAAGAAGTGGCCAAGGAGATGTAAGGAAAACCTGGTTTGGTGAAGCTCCTGGGCCACCCCTGCTGTGCTCATTTTCCCTTCAGTCTGCTGCTTTCAGAGGACCTGTCAACCTGAACTTCAGCAGTGTCTGGAGGCAAAGACCAAAATGAGACACGGAGAACTTGCTTCAACACCCCAGAAACACTAAACCAACCTACAACTGCCCCTGACTGTTTACACCACAAGACCAAAGGAGCCTTATCAGTTTAAACCATTGTAGCTAAAGCTTTTTCCCCCCTTCTTCTCTGACAGGACCAATTACTAACTGGCTTGGCTCAGGATAATAGTCTAAAAATGTTCCTGACCAGTTCCACTGTTCCAGAAGACAGGGATGATTGGACATGTGTCCCAGATGGCATTACTCAAGCTCTTATAGAGGCAATCATGGTACGGAAATGAGAATTGGTGTCCCATGAGAAAACCCAGTGTTTATTTATGAAAGATATGCCTGAGGCTAAAGGGATATTACAAGGAATTATTTAAAGAATTTCTTTCCAACTCTTTGTGAAGAGGTTTTGCAGATATGGAACAGAAATACTAAGCTTGTTAGACTAATGTAAAACTGGAAAGCAACTACAGATATACTCACTATTGCCCTATCTAAGGGTTCTGTATGGATAGAAAGGACTCATTTTGCACTTATGATTTCACAACTCCTGTTGATTCTATACTGCTTGGCACTAGTGGTGCCAAAATTATTCCTCTCATGTGAGGAAAGAATAGTTTACTAATTATTTATTGGTTGCCAACCAAGAACTTGGGATTACTTATATGTGAGAAAAATAGACCACATACTAAAGATGAAAATAAACTGAAACAAAGTGGACAAACATTAAGTTTTATTACAAATTTTTCTCTTTAAAATTATGGCAAAATACACATGAGTCTCTCTCCGTTGGTCCAGGCTAGAGTGCCATGGTGTCAGCACAGCTCATAGCAATCTCAGATCCCTGGGTTCAAGCAGTTCTTCTGCCTCAACCTCCTAAGTAGCTGGGACTTCAGGCGACTGACACAATGGCCCCCTAATTTTTCCAAGAGATGAGGGTCTTGGTCTTGCTCAGGCTAGAATTCCTGAGCTCATGGGATCCTCCCACCTCCCTCAGAGTACTGGGGTTACAAGGGTGAGGCGGTGCCTGTGGCTCAGTGAGTAGGGCGCTGGCTCCATATATTGAGGGTGGCAGGTTCAAACCTGGCCCCGGCCAAACTGCAACAAAAAAATATCTGGGTGTTGTGGTGGGCGCCTGTAGTCCCAGCTACTCAGGAGGCTGAGGCAGGAGAATTGCCTAAGCCCAGGAGCTGGAGGTTGCTGTGAGCTGTGATGCCAGACAAAGTGAAACTCTGTCTCAAAAAAAAAAAAGCATTTAAAAATAATTATGGGTTAATATGCGGTACATACAATTAGGTTAAAGCATTTTTAAGTGTACATGGTAGTAGCATTAAGTGCTATACATTTGTAATGTTCTCTAATCTTCACCATCAAGCATCTCCAGAACTTTTCCATCTTCTCAAATTGAGACTCTACCCATTAAACACTAACTCCCCATTCTCTTCTCTTCTTGACAATCATCCTCCTACCTCTGTCTCCATGAATTTGAATACTCTGCATACCTCATGTAAGTAGAATCACCGTATTTATCCTTTTGTAACTGGCTTATTTTACTTAGCTCAATATCTTCAAGGTTTATCCTGTAGTGGCATGTGTCAGAACTACTTCACTTTTTAAGGCTAAATAATATTCCACTGTGTGTGTGTACCTTTTATTTATTCATCTATCAGTGAATATTGGGGCAATTTCCACCTTTTGTTACTGTGAAGAATATTGTGAATAATGCTGCTATGTCTTTTTTTTTAAAGATAAAGTTTTACTAAGTCAAGGTATTGCTTTATGATAGATAAATGTTTATCAGAGTCAGAAATTATCAGAGGGGAAGCTGCATTTACATAAAAAGCAAGTGTGGGAGTTTGATTTTGAATTATAGATTTCACTGGTACCATCCTGGAGAGACAGGGCACAAAATAATTAAAAGGTTCTAAGGAGAAGTACCTGTCAAAGATAACATACTCTCTAGATGAAGTATAAAAACTTTATGCTAAAACTTTCACTCTTAAACTATCTAAGATAATCTAAAACAGCCCCTGTTCATTGATCTATACACACAACTGATTTGATTTAAACCTTAGCTTTAAAGCAAACCATTGCCCCAAAATGGAATAATAAGTCAAAGAGTTAAGATTAAATAATGATAATAAAAATAATAACAGTGAATAACAAAATAATACTAAATCAATGTATTAGGGAATTAAAGTGTCTTTCAACCAATGGTATTTAATAAAAGAACCAGGCAATGCTGAAATTGTTTTTAGTATCTTTTCAGTGTCCTCCAGCCACAGACACCTGCAGCGATTGAGAACTTGTTAAACCAAAAGCACTCCATTAGTCTGTCTTTAAATCTGTCTTTCAAGATGATTTGCCCCTCATGTCAAAATGCCAGAACAATAAGGCAGTTGAATTCTTTCTTTCCTCAGAAATTTAAATTGTCTACTGGCCCCAAATCACCACAATAAGAATAACAATTCTCCTTAGCAATAACAGAGACACACATGCAAAACCTCCCAATGTATGTTATTAAACACAAATAAACAAGGTGAGGCAAAGTCTTATGGCTGGGAAAATGTACCACACATTTTATAATTCTGACGAGTCAGAATTCTCCTACTCCCTCCAGCGGGGCTCACATGTTTAATCTGGCTAAAGATTCCTCCAACTCCTTTTCCCCTCCAGGCTCCAGGATGTCCTGGATTGTCAAAGAAAATTAATTGACAAGCCAATATTTACTGAACATCTACCACATTGGCTAAGTCCCGGAAGGCACAGACTTCCTGAGGTGCTTCTCTTTCTGGGGTGTCTTAGCGGTGCCTAACCTAGGACGGTGCTCCAGGTGAAGCAAATGCAGACCCAGGGCAGAGACCGGGGCCCTGCCCGTCAGTCCCTCGGGCAGTGGAAGTACAGATACCTTTGCAGCCGTGTGAGGTGAGGCTCCTTGGTCCAAAAGCAGAAGGGCCACTTTCTGATTATCGTAATGTGCAGCTACATGCAGTGGGGTTAGCCCGCTCTGAAAACACGTGCAGAAACAACAACCAGTGTCAAAGGGGTCTTAACACAGAGGCCTGGGTTGAGGAAATGGGATTAGATTGGATACAATTTAGAGCGAAGTTTACATTCCAGTTTCCACAATACATGGACCCCGGCATTTAGCTCTGATTTCCCCCAGAGTTCTTCCTCCTACTGGGACTTAACATGGTGTAGTTATAATTTGGGTGGCTGGTGGGAGAGACTAGCACGTGCCGGAGGTGGCTGGTGACCTCCTACCTTCCCGGCAGCGTCCGGAGATGCGCTTTTCTGTAGCAGAAGGTTGGCTACTTCAAGCTTCCCATACTTTGCTGCCACGTGAAGGGGAGTAAATCCTTTCTGAAAAAGAAGAAACATCAAATTGATGAGCAATAGAAATGAATCAAGGGCACTGCTTTTCTGTGATCGAGGAATTATTCTAATGATGATGCACAGTTAAGTCCACATTTAAGACTTAATGCTGCAAGACTCTCTGCTGCAGTCTTCTGGAGTTGGAGAAATTCCCTCCCCTTGGCCACTATAGGTGAACTGAATAACGACCTGGTTCTAGAATAATGGCACCTACTCTACAGGTGAGCTGAATAACGACACATGGACAGATATGCAACAATTAGATGCCGAGAGGCGAGTGGCTGCCCTCTTATGCTCCCAACTGCTATAAGGATCTGGTAAAGAGCCCCCTTATCAATAGAGATGAGCAAAACATACCCAGTCTTGCCCCCTCTGCTGGCTGAGCCATGAGATACCATTAATTGTAGACATTATCAGGTATCTCACCACGATCAAGTTGGGGAGCTGGATCTGGTGATTATTCCAGGGCTATTTTGGGGTTTCATATTATGTGATGAATAACTTATAGAGTCCTGGACCCAATCTGGAGGACTTGGGAAAATCCATGGTGAGTCTGGACCTCTTGCAGTCTCCTATCACCAGAGTGCCTGCTTTCTCTGCCCTTTTCTCCATATACATGTGTCTTCAGGAGTTGGAGTCAGAAATTCTCTCCCCTTTGCCACTACGGTGAACTGAATGATGACATGGTTCTAGGGCAATGACTGAAAATTGACACATGGACAGATACACAAAAATTAAATGCTGAGAGCTGAGTGGATGCTCTCCTGTGCTTCCAATTGCTACAGGGATCTGTGTATCACTCAGTCAATCAGCAGGCACCATTTGGGTGGGGCCTGAGCACAAGTCTGGGGGATTGGAGGGTCATCAGCATGTTTGATCTGATAAGACAAACTAGAGGCAATGGGCTGCTGATGTCATGACATGTGTGGACACTCAGGACTCCACCACCCATTATTTTCTTTCATGTTATTCAATGAGATTCAGGAACTTGAATCTCAACTATACTCAAGAGCCCAAAAACATCACAGAAAATGAAGTCTGAAGTTTTATTCAGAAAGTTTGCTAAGTATCTGCAATTATCTTTTATAGTGATTACATATTAATCCTTATTTGCACCCAAATAAAAGAATGCAATCCCAGTTGCTAACTTTTTAAGACACCCCACAGGCCCATTCATCTTACTATCATGCTTGCCAGGTTTATGTAGTAACACAAAAGAAAAAAAGAATTAGCTCCAAACTTTTACATTCTGCACATTCAGAGAAAATGTATGCTGGGACATTACTCTAAGACATCAGAGTTGAGATTTAAACAAAATCAAATCTTAGATTAGACAACAATAATGATAACGAAAAGAACAACAAAATAACCCCCCCCCCAATTCACCTCCTGATTTGAAAGTATTATCAAAGTATTTACTGACTGAGCTGTGATTATGTGGTTTGTGTACTTGGCCTTAGCAAGAGAAATCAGTAGCTGTGTTTTTAAACTACCATTTAAGTCTATCAAATAACTTGCAAGAAGTCTCTGACTCTAGGTATCAATAAGGTTTCCTCAGAAGATAACGTACTAGGCTGGGCATGGCCTATAATCCTAGCACTTTGGGAGGCTGAGGCAGGTGGATGACCTGAGCTCAGGAGTTCAAGACCACTCTGAGCAAGAGTGAACTCTATTCTCTATTAAAAATGGAAAAATTGGCTCAGCGCCTGTGGCTCAAGTGGCTAAGGTACCAGCCACGTACACCTGAGCTGGCGGGTTCGAATCCAGCCTGAGTCCGCCAACAACAATGACGGCTGCGACCAAAAAATGGCCGGGCGTTGTGGCGGGCACCTGTAGTCTCAGCTACTTGGGAGGCAGAGGCAAAAGGCTCGCTTGAGCCCAGGAATTGGAGGTTGCTGTGAGCTGTGATGCCATAGCACTCTATCCAGGGTGAAAGCTTGAGGCTCTGTCTCAAATAAATAAATAAATAAATAAATAAATAAATAAATAAATAAAAATGGAAAAATTAGCTGGGCATGGCGGCATGTGCCTGTAGTCCCAGTAACTCGGGAGCCTGAGGAAAGAGGACTGCCTGAGCCCAGGACTCTTACGTTACAGACTCTACCTAGGGCAACAGAGTAAGACTCTGTCTCAAACAAAACAAAACAAAATAATGTACTGAGAAAATGAAGATAACCACTGACGCCCACCCAAATCTACCCACCAGCCCTTCCTTACACCAGGGCTTTGCTGGCTGTGCTAACGGCCACCCTCGGTGCTGTGCTGTGCAGGGAGCTGTAAGGGAGGATGTGTTTTGGACACAGCAGGATTCTGCAGCTCACCACCATACCTTTGTTGTTATAGATAAAGATGCTCCATGCTCCAGAAGGAATGCAGCGACATCCTCATGCCCCTCTCGGGCTGAGAGGTGAAGTGGGGTGTAGCCAGAGGTCGTGGCTGCATTTGGAGATGCTCCTTGCTGCAACAGCTGTTGTACGATGTCTGCCTTCCCCAGTCGGGCTGAAATGTGGAGTGGGGTTTGGTCATCCTAAAGGTAGAAATGCAAGGCTGATGAGCTGAGAAAACAGTGGTGTCATTGTGAGAAATTCAGGAAACATTAGCTGACTGATGTTAGAGGGACATTCGACGCTTCGACTTAATGCTAAAAAGGAGCTCATTGATTTTTCTTCAAGGTTCAGAAATGTGGAGATGGTGGATCTAAACTCCTTAAATACCTTTGGGGTGGCCTATTAATCTGAAAACTGTGGAAAGCAGTTCTATCTATAAAGGAACCCCACTATCGGAGAGCCTGCGTTTTTAATCTCTAATGTCCTCATAAAGCTCACTTACCCCCCACCAGTTACCGTGCCCTCACACAGAATGCACCATGTCACTGGTTCTGCTTTCCACAGTCGAAAGTGGAGTGAGAGGAAGGCAGTTTTACTAGGCCTTACACAGAAAAGATTTGCTGACCTCTGTTTCTAGATCCTGTGTAAAATCCACCAACGGGCGCCATGGTTCACCAGACACTTGACGTGTGTGGCCTGCTGCTCAGGATGTCACAGCCTTTGTATTTACCTATGGATTCCATGCTTACGAAGACCCAGTTTTCTGTTACCAGGCTACTATGTTTAGGACTCGTTACTAGTTTGTACCAGTTATGTTAATTATACAATTAAGCCATGTGTTAAAAGATAAAATGTGAGTAGGCAAGGAAAGGCTTTGGGCTGGCATGGTGGCTCACGCCTATAGTCCTAGCACTTCGGAGGCAAGGCGGGTGGATTGCCTCAGCTCACGGGTTCGAGAACAGCCTGAGCCAGAGCGAGACCTTGTCTTTAAAAAATAGCCGGGTGTTGTGGTGGGCTCCTGTAGTTGCAGCTACTTGGAGAGTGGAGGCAAGAGAATCTCTTAATCCCAAGAGTTTGAGGTTGCTGTGCTATGATGCCACAGCACTCTACGGAGAGTGACATAGTGAGACTGTGTCTCAAAAAAAAAAAAAAAAAAAAGAAAAGGCTTTGTTTTTCCCTTGGAATAATATGCTGAAAACTTTGGAAAGCCTAGACAAAAGTTAATAAGGACCCATTATGGTCAAATTAGATATGGGTGAGATAGCTGAATACACTTGGGAAAGATTATAAAAGTCTACAAATATTTTATATTCAAATTGTTTGACAAATATCTGTTTTTTTCTTTATTTAACATGAAACTAGAAACAGCAGACCATGTAAATAAATGGCAAATAAATGTATGTTTTTGTACTGTAGGTTGAAATTAAATGGTTAAGATATTTATGTATTTACTTATGAAAGACGGGGGAATATGTCTGCTATTCAGACATATTCATCACCAATATTCATCACCATATTCATATTCATGACCAAACTATCCATCTGATAGTGGCAGATAGGAATACAAGAGGCTGACTAGGAAACAGACCAGGGGTACCCTAACTCAACCCTGACTGGCAGATCTCTAGAGCAGCTCTGATCTTTGTCTCAGGGTTTATGGTTTTACAGCTTGTATAGAAAAACGGTTCCCTTTTTTCTTTTGTGGCTATTACGGCTGACGTACAAGTCAACCAAAAGTCACCAATCATGCTTCCATATTGTGCTTGTTCCAGAAGCTTTGAGCATAAACCCTTTTCCATGGAGTATGAAGAACCTTGGACCATGTCTAGATTCAGTTCCTAATTTTTCAGAGACTAGCAATGTGCTATGAATAGTTTCGGACCCACTTTCTTATTCTTTGTAATTTTGTTACATATAGTAGAACCTCAGTAGTTGACCACCTCCTTAAGTCGGCCTAATTTTCACAGACATGTACATATCAGTACACTAGGCCTAGTTCCATACGTTGACCACCTTTGCATGTTGACCAGTTTGTTACAGTCCCTTGGGTGGTCAACTTAACAGAGGTTCTAGTGTAATTGAATGGACAAATATGGAAGAAAGGGCCATTTTTTTTTTTAAACAATATTACTTGTTTAAAAGTAGAGATTTGGGAGGTTGTTCACTATTTTTAAAAAGTCTTCTTGAAAGACTTGAAAGGTTTTACGGAAATCAAAGGGTTTTTCCTCAGTCAGTAGCAAATGCTGGGAGGCGTCACCATACCTTAGCTTTGGCTTCCACCTGAGCGCCATCTTGGACCAGGTACCGCACGACTTCAGCCTGGCCAGACCGAGCCGCCATGTGCAGGGCCGTCTCTCCTCTCTGGGAACACGAGCCAAAGTAAATTAACTGCTACTCTGAAGAAGAGTGGTGTATTTTGTTTGGCATGGGTTATGATGGACTTTTTAAAAAAGATAAAAAATAATCCTAAGCATTTCCTTACTGAAAATATAGGAAACCAAATGGATAAGAATCTCACAGGAATCTGATCCACCATGAAAAGCATGTTGTTGCAATCCCAGGGAATCTAGTTGTCCCCAGTATCCCAGACATTGCTCAGTGATCTAGAATACAGCCTCCCTGGCTCTGGGAAAGCCAGAACCTGCAGGGGCCAAGCAGAAGGGTCAGTGATGGACTTAGCAGGGTGAGTGTGGGGGAGAGGGGTGCTCCACAAGAGAGCCCGCACCTGCCCTGAGGGAGGCGGCCTCTGCCAGCACCTACACATTGCCACTGACACTGGTGGGATGCCACTTCAGGCCACACCTTCCTGCTTTTCAAAAAGATGGCAGTCGGGACATTGGTGTAAACTTCCCAATTCTTAAATGCTGACCATAAAGTCAGATTAAAAAACAAAATATTCTGGTGGAAGGAACTGTATTCAGTCGTTTCCTGGCCAAGGAACCCATACACCTATATATACCCTGAGACTAAAGGCCTAAAGGAGGAGACGGGGAAAGACCAGGAGAGAAATGGAGAGAGCTTCTCTCTCCCCACTTGAGTTCTCTCCCTCTACCAGGAGCTTTAGTGTTTTCTGTATTCTTTTCTGTAAATAAATTCTGTCTTACCACTGGGGGGTTAGGGAGGAAATAATGTAATGAAGAATAATAAAATATATGTATTTAAAAAAAAAACAAACAAAAAACCAAAATATTGCATAGCAGCATAAACACACCCAAGGGCCAGATTTGTCCACTGTTAGTTTGCATCCCTGCTTTATCTGAACAGATCGGTGTCCGGGTCATTAGTCATTATCTCTGAGAAGTCACAATCACTGCCCCTGGACCACCCTACTTCCCACATTTTCACCAAATAGATTTTAATTCAGGTTGTTTATTCATTTGTCTAATAAACATAATAAAAATAATACAGGAAATGTGGATACACTGAAACGTAAAAGTAATGAAAATATGTATATATTTTCTCACACAAGGCATGTCCACTTAATCTCTTAATTGAACTTTGTTTGACAGGCTTTCTACTTCTATGGAAGGATGTACCAAGAGAGGCTTCACAGGACTCCTGCTCTTGTGTTTATTAGAAAGGTGCTTGGAAGCTGTGCCGTACACTAACCAGTGTTATCTTCATGAAGGAAAATATTCCCTGGAGTTTGTGCCAGGAAAGAGTGTATTTCAGCTGAGAGGCTGACTGACCTGCCCTCAGGGTGAAGGTGAAGGTGCAGGGTCTCCCAGCTGGGCCCTGATTTTTACATCTTTAGTGCTCACAAGTCCAATGTGTATTATGCTTGTGGTCCTGTATGCCAACATCATAATGTCAAATCTCAAATCCTGTAAAATAATTCTAATGCCACATACAGACTTAGGGTGTTAAGTTATTGCTCTGATATTTATTCTGAAGTGAGTTTCTTGGGTCTAACAGAGCAATGCTTAGTGTAAAAAAAAATCATCCAATAATCTGTGAATGCAAGAGTCCCATGGGCTTGCTGTAACATAGTAAGGCACACTAAAAAGAGATTACTTTGAAGTTACTTGAAAGTAACTTACCAAGGATAGTGTCTGAACCACGTCGACATGCAGTACTTTTTAATTCTTGTGTATAGGAAAATTTCCCTTCTACACCTTATTTTTTTAAAGCATGATATCCAGTAGTAATGTATCTATAAGGTTTATGACATAGTTTATAAATCCTAACAGTTTGTGACCAACTAGAAACTGGAGGGATCTTGCCTTCGAAGTAAAGGAAACCAAAGGTGTTCTCACATTCTGACCTTTTAAGCAGTCACAGAAAGTGATAATTTAATTACAATAAAAAAAGCAGATAAAAAATGACCTTGGCCTGTTTCTTAGATACTCACAATTGGACCTTCTCTGTTAAAAGAATACCTACCACGTTAGTGGTGTTTGGTGAGGCTCCATGATGCATTAGTTGTGATACAATATTTACATGCCCCATGAAGGCAGCAACATGGATTGGGGTAAGGCCCGACTGTGGGGAAAAGAAAGAAATGTTGGTTTGTTGGCTAATCATGAAAAAGATTTATCTGCATGCCCGCCATCCATGCATCCATCCATTCATCCATGCATCCATCCATTCGTGCATCCACCCATCCACGAATCCATCCATGCATTCTTCCACCCATGCATCCATCCATCCATTCATCCATCCATCCATGTATCCACCCATGTATGCATGCATCCATCCATGTATTCATCCATGCATGCATGCATGCATCCATCCATCCATGCATCCTTCCACCCATGCATCCATCCATCCATCCATCCATCCATCCATCCATCCATCCATGAATTCATCCATTCATCCATCCATCCATGCATCCATCCATGCATCCTTCCACCCATGCATCCATCCATCCATCCATCCATCCATCCATGAATTCATCCATCCATCCATCCATGTATCCACCCATGCATGCATGCATGCATGCATCCTTCCATGCATCCAGCCATCCAGCCATGCATCCATCCATCCATGTATCCACCCATGCATGCATCCATCCACCCATGCATCCTTCCACCCATGCATCCATCCATCCATCCATGTATCCACCCATGCATGCATGCATCCATCTATCCATCCATCCATCCATCCATGCATCCGTCCACCCACCCACCTACCCAAGCAATCATCTATCTAAACTAGTTTAATAATCAGACCCAAAGATAGTTAGGATATTCACCATCATGTCACAGATTCTAT
>CAUYON010197296.1:0-89198 GCA_963573935.1 Arctocebus calabarensis
TTTGAGACAGAGCCTCAAGCTGTCACCCTGGGTAGAGTGCTGTGGCATCACAGCTCACAGCAACCTCCAATTCCTGGGCTCAAGCGAGTCTCTTGCCTCTGCCTCCCAAGTAGCTGGGACTACAGACGCCCGCCACAATGCCGGGCCATTTTTTTGTTGCAGCCGCCATTGTTGTTTGGCGGGCCCGGGTTGGATTCGAACCCGCCAGCTCAGGTGTATGTAGCTGGTGCCTTAGCCCGTTGAGCCACAGGTGGTGAGCCTGCTAAACAGTTTTAAACTGTGTCATTCCCCTCTCGGGTTAAATTTATTTTGGATACAACGGTTGAGAGGCAGGCAGGGTGTTGAGACTAAGTTATATGGTACTACAATTTTCTATTCAACTACTCCACATCTTTTCCCACTTCAAAATTCAGTAGCTCCCATGGAAAAATCAGCTCTGATGTTGCCTCCCTTTCTGTCCTGCGCATAGTAGGTCTTCAATAATCAATGATTAGTCCCGATTTGTGTGAATTTTGATGAGACAGGAGAAGATTTTAATAGAAAAATAAATGAACTTTAAAGAGAAAAGATAGTGTGACATTGTCTGCAGGCCATCTCCTGCTTGCTACTCAGATTTAGTTCATTTGCTTTGAGGTATTTTTTTCTCCACATGCCAATCCCCTGTAGTCTTCTTCATCTATTTCAAACTTCCCTCTTGAATAATAGGAACATGATGATCTAGCAAAAAACGTATTCTAACAAAATCATGCTATAACATTTATGTCTTCATGACTTTTATTACGGTAAAATTTATATCTGGAAAAAATAATGGTGGAGGAGAATATTCTAATTATAATCATGCAACATAAAAACAAAAGGGGAAACCTTCAAATTAAAAATTAAGCCATTAAAAATTAGTATATATAGTTAATCTGAAGATTCTACAGTCCTGGGGTGCCTGAGAGGTTGCCAAATAGAAACTAGAAGTGTTATGTCCTTAGTTAAAATGTATTGAGTACTTGCTAAACATTCATTCTACACACATTATCTCATTTCATTTCTACAACAAACCTATGAGGCTGGTTATCCTATTTGCTCCTTTTACACGTAAGGAAACCCAAACTCAGAGAATTAAGCCACTCACCCAAAGTGACACACCTGTTAAATAGCACAGCTAGGGCTCGAAGCCAGATCTGTATGACACAAAATTTATATATTTGATAGTGACACTGTGTTGACTACCTGGGACAAGTACAGCAGTCCCATGAGGTAAAATGAAATGATGGGTAACATCAGTTCCTATGTTTTAGTGTGAAAACTTTTACAGCTAAGGTGGTCATCTGCCCGTAGTAGAAATATGACTCCTATATCACAATATTGCTCAGCGGGCTTTGGTAAAACTCTGGCACCCACTAGCATGCCGTGGAACAGTCACGGTGGAATGTCCCCGCACAGCAGCCGATGTGTGAAATCGCAGAGCTGAACGGGCCAGGGCTGGAGCATCAGCCCCAGTGCAAATCATTTCAGCTCTAACTGTGCTACTGAGTAGCACCAATTGCTATATTAATTTCAACAAGGTATGTTTAAAGGGAAAACAAATCGCACACATGCTTTGTGGCACCACGTTTGAGAGAAACTGGTTTCATGAAATCAAGATTGGTTCCCATCCCCAAGAACGCTGCAATTCCCATAACTAATCACCCATAAAACCTATTACAAACAAATACTAAGAAAAACTCGAAAAGCATATGAGAGTGATGAAATTTCCACCTCAATAACTGATAAAGTGAGATATATCAAAAATCAACTGAGCTGGAAAAGTGACAGGCTGTGAAGAGGTGCTTGGCATATGTGGTCAGGGTCCTCCATCCGTCAAAGAGGCAACTGGAACGCATGGGCGTTCGGGGCCTTCCTGCCTGGGAGCTCCCTGCCTAACCAGAAGAGCCTGCCTTCCACATAGAAATCAGGAGTATCCTCAACGCCAGCTCAAGGAAAACAACTCTCAACAGAGTTTTCAACTCTCAAGGAAAAACGACTTGCATTCCATCTGAACCTTAAGAAAGCCCTGATTATCCTTCCATTTTTGAATTAAATAAAAGACAGATTTATCATGTGCTCTTTAAATGTTGTTTAAAGAACCAGTGTCTTGGCTTCAAGCTTTATACCTTCTTTTATCTTTGCTTTGCGCCAACCCTAATTAATGATGTTTCTATTTAACTTTTAAAGAAAAAGACCTTCAGTTTTGTTAAAAATATCTCCTACAAAAAAAAAAAAAAGAACACTAACTGTCACAGATTAGCAAATATCCTGTGCCATACACCTTACTTTTAAAACATTCAAAACACTCTCAGCAAAGCAGGTCTGTCTCTTGCACGCTGGTGAAGCTTCATGAAGTTACGCGGAAGAAAGGGGTGACTGAAAGAGTGAACTCACAGACAGCAGCAGCCGTCTCGGCCCAACCACGGAAGCATCTTTAACACAACTCACACCTTCCACAGGCATCAATATCAAACTAAAATGCTAAGTCTCCTTATACAAAGGAAATCATATTCCAACTGCACCCGTGAGGGAAGGGGAGGCAGAGCATCACAGAGGGGAAAGGCCACTGGCAACAGTCCATGAACAAACTCAAAAAAGGAGTCCTGTGATTGATTGATTGATTGGATTTTCTTTTGTGTAAAATTTTGGCAACATAAGCATTCTTTCCAGTAAAAGAAATTAATCCAGATGCTCTAAAATAGTTGATCGTAGGGGTGCATAAAACCTGTCTTTTTTTTTTTTTTTGTAGAGACAGAGTCTCACTTTATGGCCCTTGGTAGAGTGCCGTGGCGTCACACAGCTCACAGCAACCTCCAACTCCTGGGCTTAGGTGATTCTCCTGCCTCAGCCTCCCGAGTAGCTGGGACCACAGGCACCCGCCACAACGCCCGGTTATTTTTCTGTTTTGCAGTTCAGCCCTACCACCTTGGGTATATGGGGCCGGTGCCCTACTTGATGAGCCACAGGCACCACCCAACTTACCCGTCTTTAAAAGAAAATGTTATTAGTCAGGTGAGTCACTTTAGGTCAGCCTCTTTGTTGGTTTCCCACTGTTATATGGAAACCCAGGAGGCAGGTGAATGCTGGGGGCAGTGCGGGGATTCAGAGCTTACTCTGCACTCGCAGGCTGTTTATCTTTCACAGCACAAGCCCACAAACTCCTGTCTCCAGAGTTATATGCGACACGTGCTCTCTGTGCCACGGTGCACCGGGTTGTCACTGAAAAGGCAAATTGCCTTTTATGGCTGTGCATTCTCAAATTCCTCTGTCACTTCAAAAGGAGCATATTTAAAAAGAAACAACAACTATGTCATCTGCAAAAAGCCAGTGGTGTGTTCTATTGTAGATAGTGTCAGAAGAGACTCCTCGCCTCTGATGAGTCCAGGAGTGGGAATTTTCAAGATGCTCTTAAATGTGCATTTCTTTTTCCTTTAATTGATTATTCATGAGTTTAAAATAATTAAAGAGAAAAAAATCGGAAATCGACAGTAATATTTTTCTGGCTAACCTCGATTAACTTCAGCCTCTCTTCTAAATCTCATCATGCTACCTGTCAAAATGGAACCTCGTGCTGAATGAGGGGAGAGGCGGGGGAGTGGATGGAATAAAAGCTAACAATACAGGGAAAAATGTATTATTATTTTTTTTTTACCAATATGACGTTAAAAATACAAACAATTTCATACAGGTGAGCTCAGATGAATTTATACTTTGGTTATATTTTTAAGTAAAGGAGGAAGCAATTTGGGGACATATCCTTATGTGGATGGAATGTTGTCAGCTAAACATTCATTTTACATACATTATCTCATTTAATTTCTACAATGAACCTATGAGGTCGGTTCTCTTATTAGCTCCTTTTATGCGTAAAAGGTCCTGCCAAAGTGAGGGGCTTTTATAAAAGTCAAATGGATAATAGGACTAACAGTGAAAGAAAACATCTTTGGGGCCTATTAAGAATTATCCTTGCTAAGGAGGTTAATATGCACAAGAAAGTCCTCTTCTTTTTTCTTTCAAATGTATATTTTTTTCTTTATAAAGGATAGATTTATAATTCAAAAGCAACAGAAAGCTAATAAATGAACAGAACACATTTTCCCCCTATAAATCATAGCTGGGCTTGAAATACCAGGCTAAGAGAGATCAAAGGTCATTTCAGCACAAAATAAAGTCAATTATTTTGGAATCCATCATTACACAGAATTGAAATGTAAAGTCTGTTGTGTTTCCACCTTTTTTCAAAATTCCACTGTTTTTGTCAGCAGGCTGGGAAGATGCTGAAGGGTTGTGGAGAATCCTCAGCCTTCCAATGGCTGAGTTTGCTGCTCTAGAAGTCACGGGTGGCAAACATGCCCAACCTGCTAGAGAATCCCACAGCCTAGAAAGCAAGGGATGAAGATTCTCTCCGGGTGTAAACACACAGCACTTTGAGGAAAGACTGGAGAATTCACAGCAGCAAACGTAAAGCGGGAGAAAACTCAGCTCACGAAGGTTGACGCACCCTGAAGCCCAGGGTGGTACGAGGACTAAAAGCCCGATTGTCACTTTTCAGCAGAGGTTTTCTCCTTCCCCTTCTTTTTTTCATTCTTCCTTCCTTCTGTCAGAAAAGACATTATTTTGGTAAATAATGGTCTGCTTGAATATAACAGGTCTTTCATTCTGTGCAGATCAAAATGGGAAATAATCAACTTGCTTGTAGTGCCACGGCAGGCAAGTCCCAAGGGCACCCTGGCTGGCTCTCTCTAACCCCTGCCACCCTACCCCTCTGCCCTTTGCACCCTCAGCCATCAGTCATTTTAAGTCATGACCTTAGGCCATTAACTTACTTGTCTCATCTCTACCATGGGGCATAACAACACCTTGCCTAAAGGATTGGTCTCAATGATTCTGAGGTGACTGCTGTCTCTAAGATCTGTTAATTTAGAGATTTCTCAAAGATAGAGTGTCCTTTCTTGATTTCTATGACCTTGATCTACAGCAAAATGTCAACTTTCCTATGTAATAGGCACAAAAATGGGCAGCCTTATGAGCCATCTTCTGTTCTCCCTTTTTAAGACAAAAATTTGTTTTCTCATCTTGTATTATAAAATAAATTATCTCTGAATGTAAATTCTCCACTTAGAGGAACACAGGGTTCCCGTTCCTCTCTTTGCTCTGTGCTGATAGCGGGAGTCTGTAAAGTCTGACTTCAGCTTTTCAGAAAGTAGCCAACAAAGACAAGGCTTTGAGTTGCCAACCTAGTTTCATAAAGAGATGTACGAAAATGTCATTGCTTGAATCTTTTTTTTTTTTTCAATGAAGTAGATGTTAATAACTAAGGGAAACTAGTGCCATTGAATTTTGTCACAGATTACTAGATAATCCAGTGTTTTTAATGTCCTATTATTCTTTGGATCCCGAATAAGCCCCAGAAAGGTGGTTTCCAGCTGTTCCATTCTCAGCTCCACGCCTCCACCTCCATGATCTCCATGAGTGCAGCGTGCAGCCGCCAGGCCTCTGCCTCTTCCTTTAATGTGCCTCACTCACTGAAGCACCATTGTTTCGAGCCTTTGCTTTGATATTTCTTCCTTCCGCCTATAGGCCTTTCTGCCTTGTTATTTCATTTCTGCACTTCCCGGAACAATCTTTAAATCTCTCAATCTGAGGTCCATTTTTATTTAATGTTTTAGTATCCTTTCTGCTTACTATCAGTTTCCTTATGACAAAAGAGCAAACGCCAGCATTGTGAAAATGCTCTTCCTACTGTAACAGAAGGCATACAACAGAAAATCAAACGATCTGAGCTGGGCGTGGTGGTGGGCACCTGTAGTCCCAGCTACTCAGGAGGCTGAGGCAGGAGGACCCATTGAGCTATGAGTTTGAGGTTGCTGTGAGCTATGAAGACATCATAGCACTCTATTCAGGGTGACAGACTGAGACTTTGTCAGAAAGGAAAGAAATAAAAGGAAGAAGGGAGGAAGGGAGGAAAGGAGGAAGCAAGGGAATCACATCATTTGGAAAAACGCACTCTACTTTCAGCGTGGGGGTATAATCCAGATTCACACCAGTTCAAATACTCGTGTTTGAAGAGAGAACCTACTAGATGTTCCTTCCTCTCCTGAGAAGTCTAGAGGCCCGGAACTTGCACACGAGCTCTGAGTATGCTTTAAGAATTTCCATCTTGTGTTGATTAAAGATGAAGTTTAGCTGTCTCCAGCTTGTTCAGGCACAGACTTTTAGGCTTCTCTCCTATAGTCTGCTGTGGCACCACAGGCCCACCTCAAGAGTTTGTAGCTCGCCCATGTACTCATTCACTCAATAACTATTTCCCCAGGACCAGCCAGGCACTGTGCTGGGTACTAGTGCTGACAGGGTAGAGATCAGAGATGCCTGGTTTTTATGCAGCTTTTAGTTAACTGGCAGGAAAACAAACAAAAAAATAAATAAGCAAATACAAATAATTGTAAGTTATGAGAGTTGCTCTGAAAACAACAGGTTGCTAAAAATGTAGAAAAGCAAGCTGAGTATGTGCACCGGGTTCTTTCTGAAGAAGGTAACGTGTACTGTGAGATGGACAAGGTGAGATGCTGCCCTGGGGACCGGCTGAGAGGAGGAACAGCAAGTGGTCCAGGGACCAGGGCAGATGAGAGGCCAAACAAAGTCCTGGAGTGTGGATCCAGAGGGAGGGACTGGGTCACTCCAAGTTCACTGAGTCCCAGGTCTTCGACAGAGGAAGGAAGCTATGCCAGGACAGTGAATATTCACAAGTGAGCAGGCACACACTGTGGCCTGTTATCTTGCACCACGCATAACTCTACCTGGACTTGCCACCTAAAAGAGCCTAAATTATCAAAAGGGGCACAACAGCTGTTCCAAGTACATGATTAACACACAGTCTGGGAACTCACTCACACACATGTGCCCTAAGTGAGGCAGCCTGCGAGGCCGGGCCACGGAAGGACACGGGATACCTTTGGTCTTCCATCTAAGGAGTCGTGAATAACAGATCTTAAACCCCACCAAGGTGAATTACTATTTTCCTCCTGTATGGTGGAAAGGAGACATGGAAATAAAATAACCCATTCAATTAAAAGTAACACCTTTAAAGATTGAGACAATTCAGAAATGGAATTTACCTACATTATCTGAATCATTGCATAAATTACTTATTTCAGTATTGGGTCAAACCATATGAAGGTGACACCCTTCTACTGGTTTTGGTCTATGAAAGTGACATGGTTTGACATGTACGCAAATCCTCAGTGAGCCGATCTCTGATAAACATGCTCAGTTTTCAGTGACCTGCATCATCTAATAATCACTGACTTTGGGTTCTTCATCAAGACAGGTGGAGAACAGGAAGGATTTCCCACGTCCTGACTGCCAGCTACGCCAAGCAGGGGGCCAGCGTGGTGCTGGGGCTCGCTGTACTGTTTCATTTATTCCTCATAATAAGCTGAACAATGTCCTCTCCAATTTTTTTTCTTTTTTATTTGGAGACATCTCTTAGACAAAGAGCTGACTAATATGACTGGAACTTACAGCTAAGAAAATGAAACTTTAAAGACATCAACTATAAAATATTGTGTAAAAGGAGAACAATATCTAATCTACCCCCACCTTACTTACATTATGTCCCTTATTTCTTCTCTCTCTTGGTATCCTCTTTTCCTTCCAAATAAGTGGAAATCTATATTTTGTTTCCCAGAGGCTATCCTATCAAAATGGGAAATAAACTACAAAAAACTGCCCAGAAAATTAAGAGCAAGTTAGCACAGGATTTTTTTTTAGCCAGAGTCCCACTATGTTGCCCTCAGTAGAGTGCCATGGTGTCACAGCTCGCAGCAACCTCAAACTCTTGGGCTTGAGTGATTCTTTTGCCTCAGCCTCCTGAGTAGCTGGGACTACAGGCGCCTGCCACAATGCTGGCTATTATTTTTGTTGTAGTTGTCATTGTTGTTTTTAGCAGGCCCAGGCTGGGTTTGAACCTGCCAACTCCGGTGTATGTGGCCGGCGCTCTAACCACTGAACTATGGGTGCCGAGCCAGCACAGGTATTTTTTTAAATTGAGATCTTTTGTCTTTAATTCTGTGATATTTTTTAGAAGTGGTTTTGGTAAAGAGAAAGTAAGAGATGATCCAAGGCAGAAATCTGAATGTGAGGACAGCAGTGCCACAAATAATACTGAAATTGATCCCAAATGGATTTTCTGAACCAGAAGTTTATAAAATCTGGAAACCTTCATGTCTCGGGCCTCTGACAAACTCCACTCATTACAGTCAATTAGCATCCTGAAATCTCGTGGTAGACCCAGGGATACTACGACTACACACATCTCTGGTTTGAAAATTTCTTTCATGATGTATAACTTGCAGATAAACCAAAATAACCACAGGATTCAAGAACAATTGGGGGGAGAAATCCCTTAATGATTCATTTTGTATTCTTGTCAAGAAAAACCAACTTTGATCAGATTCTTGAAAAGAGTTTTCATATATTTAACTGTGAAACAAACACACAAGATGACATAAACATAGCGGGATATTGATAATTTCATTATAACTTTAAAAATTATTGTATGAACCCAAACCACTTAGGTATAACTCAATTTTGTTTGGCCCCAGTTGGTCAGTTCTCTTGTTTTAATTTTCAGGCCCTGACAGCTAAAACGTCCTTGGTAAACAGCTATATTCTCCCTAGTGAATGCCTTGTCCAGGTGCCATACTTATTTCTTCCATGAAGCAAAACATAAAGATAAAAACTCAAATAGTACATGAAATGAAAAATCATCGGATGAAAGGTTTAATCACAATTTTTACTGCTTCCAGTTATATTACTTGTTTTGCTCTTGCATATGAGCTATGTTTTTTGAAGCTTTACAATATTAACATTTCTGTTTTTGCTACAAGGGTTGGAGTTCAAATATGAGTACTAGAAAAGCACACACACCCCCTGTTTCTATATAAATGGACGTGACCCTGTGTCTCGTATCATCAATATACGATCTTATGTATCACTTTTTCTTATCTTTCTGGAAAATGTAATGAACTTAAATATCACAGGAATGAAAGTATATACAATCATTTATTCCTGAAAGTATATACAATCATTTAGCACGCACATAAAATAATTTTCTTAATCTGTCACTCAAAATAGAATAAAAATGCCAATTCTTTACCAATAATTCAAACTGTAGTCCCTGCCCGCCTCCCGTCTCTCAACATTTTAAGAATAGATGGCCATTAGATTTAGCAAAAAAATAAGAAAAGATGCAAAAAAGTATGAATAAGCCTACCGAAATTATAGCAAAAGTTAAGTGTTGAGTCAAAAAGGGACTTTAAGAAAACAGTCAATCATGAGCATGTAAATTATGCTTGTCTATATTCTTATTTTCAAGATTTTTGAGTCATATCTTAAAAAAGGAACGCTTCTACATTTTTAGGTGTGTCTGTACATGGGAATCCAAGTTTGATGGGAAAGGATAACATTTGGTGGTCTTGGCAAACGCAAGGCGGTGGTCAGTAGCACAGACGCTTTGGGGTTGGATTCCCACAGTATGTCCTTAATTTGGATCTTGCTGGAATATGCTATTTCACTAATAGTTACCAGGCTCTGGGAAACAAAATAGTTTTTACGTTCACAGAGCAGGTCTTCACATGCTGCTTCCTACTCAGCCTCTCTCACTTTGGTTACCCTCTGCCCTGTGTCACTTCACGGCATGAACACAAAAGCTTCTATCTTTCCCCCTTAACAAACAGAATCTGTTCAGAGATTAAAAGTTAGGGCCAAATGGAAAAAAAAAAATGCATTGACTGTTAAAGACGGCAGCTATAGGTTACATCTTAAATCTAGAATCCAGATCTTAAATGTAACAGAAATCTTAAAATTTTGACCCTGGGAATCCTTAGACCTCCTCTGCACGAATCTCAGGCCGATGCTAAGAAAACAAAGCACTTCACAAGCATGATGAGCGTTTCACAGGATTAGTAGGAACCCTCTTCTTAAGTGGGGACTTTTTTTGTTTAACTCAGCCAACTATTAAAGGCAGAGCTGCAGACCGTGGGTATGTGCAAGGCTGACCCAATCCTTCTGGCTCTAGCGCAGGAAATCCTGAGGTTAACCCAGCCCTGGCCTAGGATGCAGGGATCATAGGGAAACCCCAGCCTCCCCAAATATCTCCCCACACAGGCCACTAACTGTCATTGCCAAGGCATTTGGGTTAACAAGCTCCTCTTTTAAAATTCAAATGGCCCCTGGGAGGGTTGAGCCTCATTCATACCTCAGTGAGAATTAGTTTAATTAGATAATCAGATCTAATTAATTGAGGGCTCAGGGAGAGTGAGTTTTGATTGAGGAGGGCCGAAGGGAGGAGAAATTTGGAAGGCATTTGAGGTGGGGCCTGTAAAGGATGAGGCTCAGGCCTGAGGACAGAGGCTGCATGGCGGTCAATGGCAACTCCACCTGCTTTCCTGTTTTGTCTGGGGCCACAGTGAGCCAGGACACCACTGAAAGGACCACCACTCTCACCTCTTAGCTAAAGGTGCCAGGATGCATCTGAAAGCCTGCAAAAACCTCATCTTTCACCGGTTGCAACTCATTGGGTCTAGTCAACTTTCATATCTCAAGAAGGAAAGAAAGAGCAGGAGAAAGAGAAGGGGAATGAGACACGCAAAGTCCCACCTTCTGCGCTTTAGTCGGGGCCCTGCTGGGCTCTCCAGATCTCCCTGAATGGAAACTTCCTTTCGCCCACTCAGCTCCTAAAGCCACATGGCCTCTGACAACTGGCCACTCTCCTTGCTGCTGCTGCTGTCAGCGAATCTGGTAGGGTGGAGGCTGCTTTTGCAACCAACCCCCCCGTGCTGAATCCTCCCAAGGATGTCCAAGGGGCAGCTCAGAAGGACGGGCAGTCAGGTGGGAGACCAGGAGCACGCCCTGACTGTGGAATTTGCTCCCTAGGAAATCCTAAGAAAATTACCTAACTTTTAAGAGCTTCGGTTCTTCAGCTAAAAAATAGGAACTGAAATGCACAGCTGCCAGAGTGGTGGCAAGGCTGAGGTGACACAATGGAGTGGCAGGCATATGAGGTCTCTGACCCAAGCGAGCGTTCAGTAAAGGCAGCTGGTCTCAGCCTGTGTTTGGGACACCGGGACCAGCTCCCAGCCCGCCCATGCCCACTCCCAGGCCTTGGCCTCCGAGCAGGCTGTACGCTGGCTTTAGGACACTTTGTCACCTCTCCCCTTAGTTACCTCCTCTTCATCCCCAACTCTCAGCATTAATGCCCCTTGCTATGGGGATCCTTTGGGTGACACCCAGGCCACCGCACCTCAAAATGCCCCTCAGCACTTGCATTAGTGGCACCCAGACTGCCCCTCTTTATTCACCTGTATCCGAAAGCCCATTGTATGTTCTTTGAGGGTACAGGGTAGGTCCCCTGTGCACTGTACCCCCAAAGCCTACAACACAGCAAGGGCTCAATGCCTATGTTCAGAGAGTGGGAAAGGGAAAAATTATCGAACCATGAAGCATTTACCCACAGGACCACGAGGCTCTGTGATCTCACAGGCATTGTGACAAAAACCCAGGTCTTCCCAGATGTGTGGAAGATGTACACACAATCCCTTTCAAACCACGCAGATAACAGCCATAGAACCCTAATAGTTCGTTACACTGGAAAAAGAGAACAAAAAATATTTTAGGAAAACATCTCTACTACTTGGCTAGATCCTTAAGGGATCAAAATCCAACCCCTTGAGACAAGCAATCTACTGTATTACTAAGACCAAGACAGTGGTGTTCATACTTTTAAAGGTGAATTTTACATAGAAAATACTCCCCAATCTGTGTACGAGTGGAATCCCACACCTCCACCCTAACCACAGTGCTCTCAGAGACGGCTGTTTTTGTTTTTCCCTCCACTTAGTCACAGGTAACAATATGCTCACCTTCTAATATCCCACATTCTTACAATGTCTTTATAGAGTCGTGTTTTTCTCATTAAAAGAAATACTGCAGTGCCAAATTGTTCCTTAGCATTGTAGTTTGTTCCATAAACAACAGAAGGCACTCATATGGCAAAAACAACTTTCTCATGGGCTGAAAAAGGAAAAAAGGCGAGCACACACAAAAAATGTTTTTTGGGAAATTTTTTTTTATAGGCCCATATCTGAGATGTCCAAGTTTTAATAAGATTAAAAAGAAAATCATACTAGGGAAGATTAATATAAGAGAGACTCACCACATATAACTGGTCCCCCTACCGCCTCTGAGCCCCCCAGGCACGGAAAGGGCACGCCCTGGCAGGGTGACCCTGGGCTGCTTCTCTGTGTCAGCGTCTCTCTGCTCCTCTGTTTCTAGGTCTGTTCATCCATCACATCCACCATGACAGGGGATGGATGAAGGCCCCCAAGTCAGCCTGGCTTTAGTTCATTTCCATCAAGGCCCCCATGAACTGGCTGTGTGCCCTGGAGCCTTCCTATCACCTCCCTGAGGTGGCTTCCTCCACCGTAACACAGGGCAGGATCGAGTCATCGCAGGCTGTAAGGATTAACTGACAAACAAGGTCCAGGCTACCAGCAATGGGATGAGGCCAGCAGACACCCCCACAACTACGCTTCCTTCCATTTCTTACCCCTTCTTTCCTATGATCTCCTGGAATTTTCTCTGTCCTGTTCCATCTCCGAGCTCTTACAATGACTTGATATTCCAACATGCCAGGTTCATCCAGACTTTGTCTCCTAGCCTCCAAGCTGCCTTTGGAGATTCTTTTGTGGACAGCTTTGTAAAATAACCCAGGGCCAGTGATAAACGTGGCTTCGAACACACAAGCTCAGGCTCATGTTCTTGTGCGGAAGCCTGTCAGAGCATTAGCAGCATGGAGAATATCCTCAGACAGTGAAGGAGAGCGTGCATTCACTTCCACACTACTCCCTGGTCAATCTGAGATTCTGGGAAATTAAACTCCTCTTCAGGAAGCGTTTTTGAAGCCAGGCACAGTGGCTCACATTTGCAGACTCAGATCTCTGGGAGGCTGAGGCAGGTGGATCCCTTGAGCTCATGAGTTTGAGGTTGCCGTGAGCTATGATGAGGCCATGGCACTCTACCCAGGGGACACAGTGAGACTCTGTTGCAAAAAAAAAGAAAGGGCTTTTGGGGATATAAAACTAGAAAAGAAAATGGACAAGCTTAGCTGATTTGATGATCATATTACTTGTAGCAGTTGTTTGGGGAACCCTGGAGATAAATTAGTGGGAATGTTATCCTCCCAGGATGTACAAATTTAAGCGACTGCCCAAACTTTCAAGATTCAGAAATTGGGCTTCTCTTGCAGGAAATAGGTTTCAGGAGGTGCCCTGAAGCAGCAGTAGGAGGGGACATGGGTAATGTGCCAGCGGGTCATCTGTTCATTCATTCATTTGTCGTGCACTCATTAGGTCAACAAGCACTTATTCCACTAGGCCAGGCCTGCACTCAGATCTGGGGAGGCACGGAACAGGATACCGGCCTAATGGTTAGTTCCCAGGCAGCGCAGGGAAGTGAGCAAGTAGGTAATAAAGAGTGGCACGGTGGGGAAGGAGGTAGCAGAGAAGCCTTCTCAGAGGAGAGGACTCGTGGAGACGCCCAAGGAATGAGTAGGGTGGAGCTGCTGGGAAGGGCACTGCGGGCAGAGTGAGGGCTGGCGCTAGAACTATAAGCCGCATCAGGGGAAAATGTTCTGGGTCCCGAAATGCAATCTGCAGGGTGGGGAGGTGAGGCTCAGCGGGTGTGGGTAGCCAGACACCGAAGCAACTTGGTTGACGTGCTAGGGCATTTGGGTTTTATTCTGAAAACATCAGAAAACTAAATCATGCCACGAAATTAAACTTCTGCAAGGCCAGGAGTTCACGCCATTCATCTTAGTATGCCTCTGAAGCGTCCATGACGATTCTCTGGGCACAGAACAAGGGTACAGGGCATGCCTCCCAGATGCGAACACAACGGCAACAGGGGCTTCACCTAACAAATGCAAACATTGTAACCTAATCATCTGTACCCTCTCATTGAAATAAATACTCTGAAATTTTAAAAAAGAAAAATAACTTTTTTCCCATAATGTTTATTGCAGTCCACATCAGATAGGGTGCTCCCTAAATTGATCTCTTGACTTGTAAAAAGGGGCAAAATATGTTTAGGATCTTATTCTTTCTAAACTCTAACTTTCCAATTCCCTCCGTAAGATTTACTTGCAAATATATTGGATAACGTAAACCAATGTGGCTGTTACTCTGGGTCCTGATGCACAGGATGGCTGGAATGTGTATAACAGGCATCCTCGCTGAGTGCCAGCAACCTCCTTGCCAGGCGGCGTGCAGGGCACGGAGAGGCTCGCCCTCACCGCTGGCACATCCGGGGAGCACAGCCAGCAATACCCTTTGTACCCTGAGCCAGCCCTCCACTTCACAAAACATCTGCTTGTGTTTTCAGTGAATCCTTAAAATTGCTTGCTAGTTAAATTACTTAACGCACGTCCAGCTCCCCTAGTTTTTTCCTCTGAGTATATGAGGTCTGAAAATTAAGTCTGAGAACTCATTCTAGAAAAAGGGCTACACACCTCACTACGGTCACCTTTGAAGTCCTCCCCTTGGGAAGCTGTGCACTGAGGCCAGCACCTAGTCCACCCTTCAAAGCAATTCTGGAATGGCCATCAGAGCTGTCATCACAGGGCACACAAAAACATGCAACAACAATAATGAACACAACCTGGCAGGGCACCACCACACGCAAACATGACTATGAGACTCTGATATACCCAAGTTATGAAACCCTATCGAGCTGTTTGTACAGTGCTGCACAAAGCCGCAGAGGCAAGTGTGCAAACTTTAATTGTCAGGCCTCATTCAACAACAGCTCTGATGGCTAGCCATTTTTCTGTAGCCTTTCCTAATTACTTTGGTTTAAAATAACCAGTTCTCTCCTGAACTTTTAGTGTCAAGTCATGCATTCCCTATGTCAGATAGAACTGAAATCTCTCATTGCTTCAAAATGGTTTCATTACCCCAAATGGCTGATAACTCTTTTTTTTTTTTGAGACAAAGTCTCACTCCGTCACCCTGGGTAGAGTGTCATGGCATCAGCCTTGCTCACAGCAACCTCAAACTCCTGGGCTCTAGCGATCCTCCTGCTTCAGCCTTCCGAGTAGCTGTGACTACAAGCATCCACCACCACACCCAGCTAGTTTTTCTATTTTTAGTAGAGATAGGGTCTTGCTCTTGCTCAGGCTGGTCTCAAACTCCTGAGCTCAAGGGATCCTCCCTTCTGGGCCTCCCAGAGTGTGAGCCACCATGTCCAGCCAGCTGATAACTTCTTAAAGAGCAAGAGCGTGGTCTTAAGAGTTTCCCTTATGGACCTGACACTGCCAGACACAGAGTACAGCCTAGATATAAATGTGGAGCATTTAGCTTTCTGCAAAACAAGTAAACAAAAAGTAAGAGAATAAACATATTCAGAAAACAAAACTATGGTTAAAATGAATAATGAATGTTAATTCCCTCCATATTCCATCTAACATGCTGACCAAACCCCCCAAATATTTATAAACAAGTATTAATGTAGGTCTGATGAATTTTCCTCTAGTTAGCAATCAAACATCAGCTCTGTTTAACCCAAAGCCTGTAAGAATTTAAAACTTAAGGAGGGAGAACAACATTGCCACAGAGTTGGAAGCTAGAAGCTCAAGTCAACTCTCAACACCAGTATGGAAGACAGCGAGTGGCCGCATTACCTCCTGAAACAGCACACCCTCTCCCTGGAGTGCCTTTGTTCCTTTCCTCTGCATTCCCCCCCCCAAATTTATGCTAAATATTAACATGTGCCTCTTTGACCTAGATCCTCAGAAAGGTATGAAACAGGGGAAAGGATTCTTCATGGGGTCCACACCACTCAAATTCCCAAAGATGGTTTTAAGAAAAATTCCTTTGATGTTTAATAGAATCAGACATTGGGAGTGAAACAGTCCTGTCTCTCTCCTCTATCAACGCCAAGCACCACTGCTAACAATTATAAGCTTTCGGTGTTCTGAATAATTCACAGTCTCATCTGTTCTACTCAGTGCAAAGACAATGTGGAGAGCACAAGGTCACTTTTTATCCCTTTCCCAACCACTGACTTTGCCAACCCAGCACCGGTCTGCATACATGATACACCTAGTGTTTGACAGAGTTCTCTGGACAGCTTCTTAACAGCCCTTCATCTGTTTAGCTTAGGGTACGAAAAACAAGAAGGGTGCAGTGGGTGTCACATTTCTTCCACAGGAACAAACACAAGTCGGGAAGGCTCCCTCCACTACACCTCAACACGCCTAAAACATCACAGCGTTGCCTTTTATTGAAACATTGACCAATATCAATCCCAGATTTATTTAAAATACCCGACTGCCTGGACATTAATGGTACTTTACATATAAAAAAAATCAAAATTAGAATAAGCTGTTTATAAGAGATTAACGCGTGCAAATGTGCCTCTCTGGGGTCATCTGGAAAATCTTGCAAAGGGAGAGTCACATCACCTCTAATCACAGAGGGAACTGGAGGGCTGGCGACGCTCAGATTTCATTCATTCATTTTCATCTGAAAGTGATACCAGTCGGAGGAGAGAAGCCAGTTGTAACACTGAAATAAACTCTAACCTCAACTGTTCGATTATATATATTTTTATTTTCTTTAAACTCTCTCATGTCTTATTAACCCAGACTTTGTAAAGGTAGAATATTTTTTAAGTGCTTAAAAGGTAGACGCTGTATAGTAAACACTTTCTTTAGGCTGCACAAACACTGTCCAAAGATGAACATTCAGTCAGGCTCGGGGTTAATATTTCTTTTTTTTTTTGCAGTTTTTGGCTGGGGCTGGGTTTGAACCCACCACCTCTGGCATTTGGGGCCGGTGCCCTACTCCTTTGAGCCACAGGTGCTGCCTGGGTTAATATTTCTTATGCTGCTCAAAACTAATTCCCCAGGATTCTTTTTTTATTATAAAAATTGTCAAAAACATTTAAAAATAGAAAAAAAAATAATGTACGCCCACATACCCGTCACCTACGTTCAGAAAGGACTGTCACATCTGCTGTGTTTTCCCATTCGTTCTTTATTTTCTGGATTATTTCAAATCGGATAGCATTGAGCCCACCACGTACACCTTGGTTCCAAAGCATTCATTCATTTTTATTCATCCCTGTTAATTTTGGAGAACACAAATTGGCTCAGGCAATTTCTTATTTCAAACATCCTGGAGTTGGAAGGAGGGTCTGCAGATGAGTTCTCCTGCTCTGTCTTGGGAGCTGGGCAGACACGTGCACTCTTTGTCTGTATCCTGGAAAGGGCACGGAGAACCGAGAAAGGGCACATCTCTATTAATCTGAAAAAGTACTGTATACACCACTGCCTTCTTTGTTTTCAGGTCATGTCACCCAAGTCTAAAAGTTGTGTCTAGAAGAAACACAACAGTGATGAATAATTGCTTGATCTGTGATCCGGGTAAACAAAGATCCCTATATTATTTTCACCATTTTATTTTATTTATTATTTCACCATATTATTTTCAGCCTAAGGAAAGGACACATAGAATGGATGCGTCTCACTGCTATTATTTACATTTTCATAAGAATAAGTTTGTGTAATTAGTACACAATTAAAAACAAACTTTTAAAAGAAAAAGAAGATTGCAGTTGTTATTTGAGCCGAAGTCAATTTTTATTTACTTATTTAATTTTAAGACAGTCTCACTCTGTTGCCCCAGGTAGAGTGCTGTGGTGTCCTAGCTCACAGAAACCTCAAATTCTTGGGCTCAAGTGATTCTCTTGCCTCAGCCTCTCAAGCAGCTGGGACTACAGGTACCCACCACAACGCCCAGCTAGTTTTCCTATTTTTAGTAGAGACAGGGTCTCATTCTTCCTCAGGCTCATCTTGACCTCCTGAGCTTAAGGGGGCCTCCCTCAATGCTGGGATTATAGACGTGAGACGCAGAGCCTGGCTTGAAGTCAAAAAATGCAATGAAGACATCCAAAAGGACCTGAACTGGAAACCTACATCTTTCTCAGATAACCAAACACCAGGCAGTATTTTCATTGTTATAAACTGTCAGCAAGACTGCTAAGGTAGAAGCAATTCCATCTCATTCTTCATTCAAATAGTTCACAAAATATATTACAACATAAGCATAAACTAGAAGATGTGACTGAATTTTTTACTCTGTTTCTTTTATTTATTTTTATTTTTTATATCCAGTTTCTTTTATAGTTTTGTAACAAAAAGTTTAGGTTCCAGACAAAGAAAGGAACATTGGTACGCAAAACTGGTTTTCACTATTGACAGATAAGCCCTTTGATCATCGTATTTACCTGTTATTAACACACTGAAACTACTCTTGAAGGAAATAATGCAAACCTCTGGACAGAAGGACAATAACAATTTTATCTTTGCTTTTTTAACACAGCACATGGACACAAAGAACATACTACTATCACGGAGAAGTCAGAACTCAAAATAAAAATGGAACCCTCCCTCCTAATGATTTAGGAGTGGATATGCTCATGGGAAGGGGGCTGCATTTTAAGCCTTTCTGACCTCTCATCCAGGTCCATTGGTACATGAATTAATAACCATTTTATAAATGTTGCTTCAAGGCCATATTTTTCTTGTTGATCTTTTAAAAACTGGCACTAATAAAGAGGTGTTGGGTAATAATTAACATGCTCCCAATTAAAATTAGATTTTAAAATGACAATGTATTATTATAACATCTTAGAAACTTAGCACCTCAGAGTTATATTGAAATATGTTGGTTTATACTGCCAGGGACATGGTTTTTGTCTGTTTTCCCAGCTACACGGAGGCTGAGGCAAGAGGATCACTGGAGCTCAGGAGGTCTGAGGGGCCTGGGCAACACAGTGAGACCCTGTCTCAAAAACAAAAAGTTGGTTTCTGCTCCTATGTAGGGAAATACTCAAGGTGAAACGGGATTCTGATAATACGTTCTCCTTTCCACGTTGGGCTACATTTAATCTAGTATTGAGAGAGATGGCAACAGCCAAAAGATCTTGGAGGAAGAAAAAGGTCACATTTTGTTTCATGCCCAGTCTATGGGAATATTTTCCAATATATCTGTTATTAAAGTGACAATTACATAGACAAATGTTAACAGAATGCATGCTATTGTAGTATTAAACATTTCTAAATTGCAGAGTACTCTACCCAGACTGTTTGGGTGACTATATGACCCCGTTTGCTTGAGAAGGTTCCTATTAAAGAAAAAAAAAAAGAGTTTTGTAACTTAAGATATGAAAGAGACAGAGTAATCCCTTACTCAGTGAGTTTTTTCGTCTATTAAAAGAAGAACAAGAGCAGTATGTAGGAGAACACGCTGAAGACAGGGGAGCAGCTGTCTAATGTGCTTTCTCCCTGCACCTCCTCATTTCAGACATGAAAGAGGTACCTGGGTAGTGGTTTACAAACCTGCTTAGAGGATTTGCTGGCGCTGCCTTAGAGGCTACTGGGCAAAGAGGCAAAGCCTCCATTTACATTCAAGAAGACTGCTCCATGCATTGGCTTTACATAAAGGACAGGTGGAGAAGAAAGGTTTGAAGCTCCCCCCGCCACCAGGGAAGCTAAGTTACAAGTCCATCTGACCCACCAGGTTTGGGGCACAGCTGGGGCTCAATTTTCTATCTCACACCAACATGAAGCCTCAGCTCATTACCGAAATAAGGCGTCTGATGTATAATATGAAGGTGAGAAAAAGGACTTATTTTTATGCAGTGAGTCAGGTTTGTACTTGGTAAGAATAGATTTTCCATAAAAACAGATATTATCTATTCTAAAATTTTGGTTGAAAAGAATTCCATTCTGTGTAAAAGAAAAAATTGTCAATATTCATCTTTTCTCCTCTTTATTCAGGAATATAAACCTCTGGTGAATATGACTGCCTTATTAGAAGCAGGGCCTCCTCCCCAAAACTCAATACACATAGAAATATTGAATGAAACACTAATTTTTCAGAAAGAAAAGTTTAAAAATACATACGGCCCAATTTGAAAACAAAAAGGAAGGTCAGGTGTAGTGGCTCACGCCTGTAAAGCCAGCACCTGGGAGGCGACACAGGCAGATAGCTTGAGCTCAAGAGTTGGAGACCAGCCTGAGCAAGAGTGAGAACCCTTCTCTACTAAAAGCAGAAAAACTAGCTGGTGTAGTGCTGGCTGCCTGTAGTCCCAGCTACTCAGGAGGCTGAGGCAGGAGGATCACTTGAGCCCAGGAGTATAAGGTTGCTGTGAACTATGCTGACGCCAGGGTGACAGAATGAGATTCTGTCAAGAAAGAGAGAGAGAAAGAAAGAGAAAGAGAGAGAGAGAGAGAAAGAAAAAGAAAGAAAGAAAGAAAGAGAGAGAGAGAGAGAGAGAGAGAAAGAAAGAAAACAGAAAAGAAAATCTCTGGGTACTAGACACAGAGAGGAAACTCAAGAGCCTGAAGGAGGATCAGGGATTGAAGCTGAATGGCCCAAAGAAGTCTCGGCCTGACTGTTCCTTGAGGGATGTTTAAAGGACAGAGAATTATGATGTCTAGATGGGATGTAGAAAATGCAGAAGCTGGATTTGCTCTCTGCATGAAAGTGGTGGTGAAAAGAACTGCCCCATCTCGGAGAGGGAGACTGTGCCACAGAAAGGTTAGGTCACTGATAGAAAAAAGAATCAAGTCTCTGCAACATGTGGGTGTCAAGCGATATTTTTTCAATCCTGTGAGTCTTTGACCAAGACATTAAATAAAAAATGATATGAAACCTGCAGGGTCCAGCAGAGGGAACTGCAGAAACATTCCATAGGGAAACCACAGGCAACCTGGAACTCTTAGGGACATGATCACAGATGAGCTCACAGTCAAAAATTACAAAGTGTATGCAGAAAATGACTGTTACAATGGACAGAAACCACGTTCTAAGAACTACATAACCGTGGAGAATCTATAAGAGCATGACAAAAAGAGAGAGAGAAAGGGAAACAAACTACACAAACGGCTCACAAGCACTGCATATGTTCTTACTTTCTGCTCCCATTTTCTTTTATACGCATATTTAATAAGTAGGTATACTTGAGCATCTGTCTTTATAGATTTCCAGCTCTTTGAAGCCAGGCATCAACGATGGTGTATTCATTTATCTAGTCCCATGGTAGTCTCTGCTTGCACAGAGGAAACAGACAATGCTATGAAAACATCATCTACGTGGAATGTATTTCATTGCATGTCTGGGATCGGAATAGTACTGATCTATATTTTATCCTAAAGATGATAACAATAATAACTCCAAGTAATCATATTATAAGCAATAACTCTCTCTCTCTCTCTCTCTACATACATATATATACACACGCACACATATATAATCTGTCATGTTTAATAAAATATTTTGAAAGCCCACATAGAACAAAGTGGGGAAGAAAAAGACCCGTATGTGGCTCTGATAAAAGAGCCAAAGCAAATAAAGAAACTGTAGATCATTAAAGGCAAGGCAGTAATTTTGGAAATTGATGTGGGTTTTCTTGGGCCAGCCAAGCATCTCTGAATGGTAGGCTGGTGCCGTGTGGCAAGAGAACCTTCCTTGCCCTTAGGTCCCTGCCAGATCTGTGCCCTGGCCCCCGCCCCGACCCTGCATGTGCTTCCTTCTCTGCTCTGCAACTTGCCCCCCCACCCCGGGGCTTGTTCACAGCCCCCTCTCCTCTGGCACTTGCTGCCCTTGCTGTTTGCGTAGGCCCCAAACCTGGAGCCCACAGCGTGTGATACAGGGGTGTGCCTCCTATCCCTTGTTACTCCCAAACCCACACTAGCACCATGCTGCACACAGTTGGTGCTCAACCAATTTTCATCTCTATTGATGATAGGCCAGCTCTTTGCTACAAGCATGTTGCATTAAATTAAATCACGAAATGTCACAGAGGGATGGAGCTTATTTCCAGCTCCTTCTTTTTGCACACCAGGAGCTTCTGGCATTGGGAAGGGCTTGCAACAGGCCAGTGGTAGAGTTGGGCCCACACACCCCTTATTTTCTTTGCAGCAGTCGCCACTGTCATTGTGATAACCAAAGCTGACATTTGCTGGGTTCACTACAGACCACGCACACACCAACCTCAAAGAGACACTGCTTAGTATTGTGTCCCTGTTGCAATGAGGGAACAGAAACTCAAAGAGGTGAGGTTGCACGGGTCACCCAGCTCACGTGCGTTTCTTCTCAGCAATTAATTACCCTTCAGTTCTGGTCTGCACGGAAACACACAAACAAGATCAAGGCCAGGCAGAGAAGAGTCACAGGCAGTTATGGGCTGTAACTCCACTTCCTGTTACAAACATTATTTAAGTGATTTTGCACTACTGTTTAAATAGAGGCCTTCTTCTAAAACTTTGCTTGGGTGTCCAAAATTTAAAATTGCCTGCCGAATAGCATTCATTGATAAGGATGGACTACTTGGTAAAATAGAAAAACAGGTGATTTTACTGGCAACGTTAGTACTTTTGCCTTCAAAAGTCAGACATGTTAAAGAACTGGGACTCTTTCCTGTTCTGTCATCCCTTCGTGAGGCAACACTGTGCAGCTTAGATAACTCGTCTGTGCCCAGGAGACATCCAGCCAAACAGCTCAGCCAAAAGGGTCTGCACCGTTATGACAGAAGAGCAGCTACAAACACAAACAAGAGCAGCAACACTCCTTTTTTCTGAACGGAAAGCTTATTACTCTATCTACCTTCAAGCATCCCACAGCCCAAAAATGTAGTGTATAATTTTCTCTTTTAATAGTTGCCATGTTAAAGAGTGCTTGAAAATACCCAGCTTCCCTGCAACAGATGGAAAAGACAATAAAAAATTAAAAATAAAAGAAAAACAAAACAAAACAGAAAAATCTCCAGCTCCACCTCCAAGAACATACTTCCCTAACATAACGTTTCTCTGAAATGAGATATTTTCACCCCAGGAAAATCTGCGGATTTGCTAACATTGCTGCCATGCTGAATACTCAACATGAACTAATTCCACCAAACTCGATCTTATTCTGACCACAATGCAGAATTTCTAAACTGTTATTGCGTGGTTTATGCTTTCTCTTTAAGCATTCCTAAGTAAGAGGGCCTGAGCTCATAGAAAAGCTATGTTTAATACTTCCATTTTATTTTCACGTCAGGACATTCTGTTCAGACACAGACATAAAAGGCCACTGCCAAATAGGCCTTTTATAAATGCTCTTGCTCTTTCCATGCTATTCTTCATAATAATGAAAATAGAATTAACACAGCTCTTTCTGTTTAACGAGGTAGTCCCGTAAACAGCATGGAGTTGAGATCATTTTATTTTTCTTAGGAGACTTTATGCAGAGCACGGAGATATAAAAATTGGACAGGAGGAAAGGTCTATATATACACACAGACTAAATATACTAAATATGTCCTTTTGACAGATGATAAGCATAAGATAAATAATAGAAAATCAGAAAACCTAAGAAAATTCAGCTGATAATTTTCAGTGACATATTACATCCTTGAAGGAAATAACATAGTTAAATACTGTACATTACTTAAATATAACTGGGCAGCAGTGTTTAAAAATACGGCAATGATTAATTCACTTCTAGTGGGAAAATGCCTTTGATGATGTATTGAAACTTTGTTTCTAATGATGTTTACTGATTTTTGGCACTTAAATGCCACCCTGCAAGTCATTCTGAGGGAGCAGGGCCTTGGGGTCACAGCCTGCCAGACACCTGTGCTCTTTTGCACACACATATCACCAGTGTCAATCTCAGAGGGCCGAATGCCCTGAAGAGCGTTCTCCTCATCTAAACACTCAAACGTGATGTTATGTATTTTTACGCAGTAACTCTGCACTTATTTGCATTCTACTCTTTTCACTTGATAAAAGGCAGATGAAAGACATCTGGCTTTGACATCTGGTGCGTAATTGGGAAATGATGTGTCCACCCCAGCAACAGTGGTGTTTCTGTTCCAACAATAAGCCAAGCACCTGTCTCCCTTTTAGGGTCTGTGGGCCATCTTCTGCCTCTGCTGGCAAGTCCATCCTGATAGACCTGCATGGCCGAGATGTCTCATCTAGAGAGAGGAAAACTCACTCAGAGAGGCAGGGCGGGGTCAGCCAGTCTAAGCAACTTTCTTATTTTGCAAATACACAATCCCTTTTTCTTAAGGTGCACTCACAATGCACTGAAATGATCTTATTCTCTTATCAGCTCATTTCTTTATAAACTTTATTATATTAAAATATAGGTTTTGTGAGAACAAGGACCTTATTTCCACTTTATTCCCAAGATCTAGAAACAGTGCTTCCCACGCTATGGGTGTTGGGTCAAAATCTGCTGACTGAAAACGTGTCATGTTGAGAAATCTAGCGTATTTCCACAGATCTTGGGGAGAAGACACTCACGGTGTAACAGGTACGAGGAAGAAAATGAAGAGTAAGATGCAGCTGTGCCCTTGAAGCTCGTGCAGGCCTCAAGCGAGGGGCCTGACACGTGCCCCGAAGAACATCCTGCCCTGCTCCTCCGTGGTCTCTCCCGATGAGCAGGAAGAACTCTAAATATGGTCATCCACCTGTTCTGGGAGCTGGCACCAAGGAGGAAACTCTGCCATCATGCAAGATGACGGTGAAAACTACCAATGAATCAACAACCCAATTGTTGGGTTACAGTGGCTCACACCTGTAATCCCAGCGCTCTGAGAGGGTGAGCTAGGAGGATCACCGGAGCTCCTGAGTTCGAGACCAGCCTGAGCAAGAGTGACACCACCCCCCAAACCCATCTCTGCTAAAAATAGAAAAACTAGCCAGGCTGGTGGTGGGCACCTATAGTCCCAGCTACTCGGGAGGCTGAGGCAAGAGGTTTGCTTAAACCCAGGAGTTTGAGGTTGCTGTGAGCTGTGATGATGCCAGGGCACTCTACCCAGGGTGACAGAGTAAGATTCTGTCCCAAAAAATAAAAATAAAAAACCAAGTCTAGATTGTACAAATTGCCTGTCCAGCAACTCAAACATTATCTGAGCTCGGCTTTCCCCAGGAATTTCTCCTTATGCCACTGCCATTGTGATACCAGCATTTCTTTCCAGTCCACTTCCATCTTCGTCCTTGCTACAGCTGGCCCTCCTCCCTCATCCCGGCCTCCAGCAGGACTGTCCCCAGCACCCGTGTCTTCGCATGTTGGTGATTGATTCCTCCTCCTGCTTAACAGGTCCACTGTCGGGAGAAGGAACACCTGGGTGTACACCTGAGAAGATGCTATTCTTACTTAAAGCATTAATAAGAGAAACATCCTTCCCAAAAAGATAACTATTTTCATGCTTTAATCTTTAGAATACAAAGCTCCTTCATTAAATTGAAACCAAAATATTTTTGTAAAGCTCAAGTTTCCAAATTGGCATTCCTTCACATTTCTCAATTTACACAGTCCCTTTGTCAGAGGAAAACAGGGTATTCACTGCCTGATATTGCTTTGTGCCGAATGCGGCCTGCTCCTCAACTTGAATAGGGGGAGCCAAGCTCTCGGAGTGTTTTTGTCCTGATTTTTCTTTAATTGTTTTGCACTTGCCTTCTTATAGAACATACAGATCTTTCCCCTTATAACCAGCACGTACCACTGAAATGCCGCACAACCAATAACACCTTCCTGGAAGATGTGTCAAGAGAATAAGG
Organism: Arctocebus calabarensis; assembly: GCA_963573935.1. NCBI lineage: Eukaryota > Metazoa > Chordata > Mammalia > Primates > Lorisidae > Arctocebus > Arctocebus calabarensis. The sequence goes on from CAUYON010197296.1 coordinate 25,697, forward strand.
ATATTTAGTCAAAAAGAAACAAAGCAGAGATTTGTACTCATATCATGTTATTGATTTGCTCACAAGAGTCAAGGATAGCTCGCCCAATCAGACTTCTTGAAGCTGGAGTTCCTCTCCACGTAAATTATCTATCTTTCAAAACTCCCGTCGGGTAGAGGTGGGGAACGGAAAGGGCTGGTCTTCTGGAAATTATCTCAAACCTAAGAACGTAAACTCCAGTGACAGCATTTACTAGCAGTGAGATCACGGGCAAGGTCTAAACCTCTCACGTTACAAGGAGGATGACAGGGCCTTCCCCTCGTGGGGCTGCCGTGGGAGCAAGTGAGACAGCAAAGTCCCTGACACGGGGCTGTGTTCAGTTGGTTACTCGGTTGTGACTTTGTCTGGAGGATTGTTCTGTTTTCACAACAAGATATTAAACCACATATTCTCTATTTCCACCTTGGTTGAAGATGCCTTCATTGATCACCTGATCACACCCCCTCCTCAACCTTCGAGAATCACAATTCATTGTGTTTTACGAATTTAAATCAGACTTTGTCACTCCCCAGTTTCCAGTGCATGACTGGAAACCATTCTAGCAAAAGTGTGTTCTTACGAGTCGACTCTTTTGTCCCCTAGATGATAAACTCTAGGAGGGACTATGTCTGTCTGTCTGTTCACTGTCTGAGTCCCAGGAGCTCAACAAATATTCAACAAATAAATGAGGACTCAAGTCTACCATTCTGAGTTGTGAGCAAGACAGTGGTGAAAGTGGAGCCTTGGCATCTGAGACAGCCCACCCTACAGTGCTTGAATGACTTGCTCCCCAGGACAACAGGCCTCCAGGCGACAAGGGTTTGTGAGTTTTCCGTGCCTATTCTAGCCCTATTTCTGCTCTTGCTCTGAGACTTGGCTTTGGGTTTCTGCACACTGCCTCAAGAAGGCCTGTTCTAAGGCGGTACCTATGGCTCATATGCCGGAGGTGGTGGGTTCAAACCCAGGCCCAGCCAAAAACTGCAAAAAAAAAAGAAGAAGAAGAAGAAGACTTGCTCTAGTCTTATTTCTTTTCTTTATCAGATGAATCTTATGCAACCTAATATCACCACATCTAAGCCTGTGATAACCCAACTTGCAGTTTTCCAATGAACGTTGTGTACTAACAACGCATTATTGCTTTACAGAATGAGTGGGGTGATATTTTTAGACTGGTGGGACATTTCTTTTCCTTACTGACTCATAGCTGAATTGCTATATTGAGAATTGAGATTTTCAACCTACAGTTGGGATTAATGATGTACAGTTAATTAAAAAGTCATTATTAAGGAAAAATGCAAACCAAATAAATTAGTCTACCCAATCTTTGCAAAAATAAGAATAAATAATAAACCTACATCTTGACTGGTTTATGTGGAAATGGGTAGACCAAAATTTTTGCTTATGTTCCCCATATGATGATTGATCCTATATTTTTATTTCTCTGTTGAGAGAACTGTGAAAATAAACTACCTCTAATCAGCTTAAACTGGTCTGATGGTCTCAAAGACTCAGCAAGGGCAGAGCTGCCTCCCAGGTTCACACACCCTGAGTGAATTTACCTGGTAAATCCCCACTGCATCTGTTCCTATGGAAAAAAAATTAAAAATAAAAAAGCATCTTAGAGCTGAGATTAGACTTTTAGACCCTCCTGAGCGATAATCCTTACTTCGACATTGACTTTCTTTGTGGGGTTTGGCAAATCAGTTTTCTCCTCTATAATACGGGGATAATAACGCTTTAGTCAAATGGATGCTGTGAGAATTAATTACTATTCTACAGTTTATTGAAGATGGGAAGCCCTGTAAAAATATTGCTACTGCTTATAGGATTGAGGTCCAAAGACAAAGGCGTCACACATAGTAAAGAAATCAAAACATTGCAAAATCCCTACTGTTTCCCTCTCTTGCAGCGTCCCTCCTTCTTAACTCAGGTGAAAACTGGGCAAAACAATTTTCAAGGACACATCCCCTTCTCCTGTGACAAGAACTGAAATGCATCAATGGATCCACCTGTTGGTGACGTGTTGGGCCTTCACTTCTGCACAATGGAAGGATGGGAAGACCTCCGCTACTTACTCATGAGGATCACAAGGAGGAGGAAATAAAGAGCCTTTGTTTCTATGCAATTCCTTTGACCCTGAACCAGGGTCTTTCTAAATCAATGGGCGACCTAAAGACTAAATTTCAGGGAAACATCTTTTCCTGAAATTAAGGAGAGGTTGGTTAGATTTGAACTGCCAAGAAAAAAGATGAGTCCTGTGGTAAAGTGAGAAGTAACTCTTTGTAAAGATTGAGCCCTGTTCTAGGGAAACATGATCGGTTATAATAAACACCAAGAGCCCTCCAGACAATGCTTGTCTTAGCAGAAGGAATTTCCATATCCTCAAGTATAGTTCTGAAATGACGAGAGATAAGAGAACACAGGTCCCATAGGGATTAAGGAAGGTAGAGGCTTGATTTTGTTCCAAAACCAAAATAAAGTAAGAGCTTTCGAGACACTACCTATCATCAGTGTTTGCAGAAAGCTTATTTTTACAGAGATGTCAATCAAGCCAGGATCCCCAACTTAGGTTGAATGTAGAGAAAATACAATTTTCAGAATAGTTTCATAGTCGTATCACAGAGATCACAATTTTGAAGTGGCCTCTAAGAATATACAAAAACTACGAATATTTTGACTGTAGAGGCTCCGTCCTTCAGCAGAACTGAATGTGATCTAGAGGTTCTACACGACCATGTTCTGAAAGTGGGGATTTTGAGTGTGAGGCGTGGGCTACTATTAGTGTCCGTTCCTGGTCCCCCAGTTGATGTGTTGTCGCTTAAGATAACTGGGTGTGCCTTTCCTTAGAAAGAGGATATGGATTCCATCACCCACAGGATTCCCTCCAATTTTATTTTTCAAAGATCATTTCCCCTTAAGTTTAAACCTTAGATAGGGAATAGGAAGGAAAACGAGGAACATTTTTCTAAGTGTCTGATTTTATATAAATAAAGGGGGAGGGGACCTGTACTGACACGATCTTGCCTTCTGTCACGGGTGACATCTCCTCTCCGTGACCCTCTCGCTGCCTTTGCTCACTCATTCCCATCATCGCTCAGCAGCTTTCGGAGTGACGTCTAGGTCCCAAGTCTTCCATTTCCCCTTGGTCAATGTGGTCCCATACTTTCACATTTATATTTTGTAAAAAGAGATCATCTTGGTTTAGCTTCCCCTTCCTCTCTTCTTTTTTCCTTTTCCTTTCTTGCCCCTGCAGACATCTGAATCCCCTTCGGGACTGGGTGGCCAGGGCAGTGACCTGCCTCACCCCTCCCTGCTGACTCCTGATGCTCAGAAACACCACTGCAGAACCAGACAAATTCTGCCACAGAGTCACACCCATGCAAAGGTAAGGGGGACCTCTCACCTCTGCGGGAAAACTGGCATTACCAAATCATCTGTTTTAAGATCTCTGCATTAATTTACTAATTCCTGCACTGTGAGTTCTTCAAATATTTTATTTAAAGGATGGTAAAGTTTGAATACATTCACTTTCTCTGTAGAGTAAGTAAATAGCTCGTGACATTTTAATAAACTTTCCCAATTAAACCATTTACATTTCATTTAGTTGTGTCACTTAGGTATAACAAATGTGATGCAGCCATCGGATTATCAGGTGTGGCACTTAATTGCTGTAAAAACCACAGCTCTTCATTATTTACCTTCATGCACCCCGGTCACCTGGAAGTACAGTGTTTGCGTCTCCCCACTTTTCTTTCAAAGAATGCACTGATTCTGAAATAACATCAGATGACTTCCTCATGATCTTGGCTATTTTTATTCAGAAAGGAGAAGAAGGAATTAGAACGTGGGGATCTCCAAAACCAACCTTCGGGGTACTCGAATGGCTCTTCTCTTTGGCCTTGGTGGGAGCTGCTATGAACAACTCAGCGTGACCTGGAAATGCGTACAGAGTAGAGTTACTGAATGTGATGTGATCGTACAGACCATGTGACTTGTAATTGCACGCAGACTTGTAATTGCACGATGTTTAAACATCGGGGTACTTTAAGAGTGGCAGACTTGCTGGGAATTACCCCAACTAGGAGAAGCTCTCACTAAAGCCTTCTGCAGAAAAATCTTCGCAAGCAGCCTTTAAAGCTAATATTGTATTCATTTAATTTTTTTTAGAGATAGAATCTTGGTTTGTCATCAGGCTGGAGTGCAGTAGCATGATCATAGCTCACAGCAGCCTCAAACTCCTGGGCTCAAGCAATCCTCCTGCCTCAGCCTCCTGAGCAGCTGGGACTACAGGCATATGCTACCATGCCTAGTTAATAATTTCTAATTATTATTATTATTATTTTTGGACACATTGTCTCATGCTGTCACCCTGGGTAAGAGTGCCATGGCATGATCATAGCTCAGAGCAACCTCAAACTCCTGGGCTCAAGCAATCCTCCTGCCTCTGGTACTACAAGTGCTCTCCACCACACCTCATTGGTTTTTCTATTTTTAGTAGAGACAGGGGTCTCACTGTTGCTCAGGCTGGTCTCGAACTCCTGACCTCAGGTGATCCACCTAGAGAGATGGGATTACAGGTGAGCCACTGTGTCTGGCCTTTTTTTCCTGTGCAGATGGGGTCTTGCCATGTTGCAAAGGCTGGTCTTGAACTACCAGCCTCTGAAGTGATTCAAAATGCTGGGATTACAGGCATGAGCTACTGCACCTCATCTTTTTTTTCATTCTCTTAAATAAAAACTATTATTCTTTAAATGTGAATTTGTTATTTGAGAAACTAAAGAAGGTGTGTATAACTGAAAACACTGTGGTAGGAACACAGGGTGACGAGGTTAATTAGACCACATTCCTGCACATCTCCTGATCAGAGTGCCACCGAGGAGAAGACGTCCCCCTTGCAAACTGGGCCAGCCACAGCCACCTGGGGTGGTAACTCTGTGAAAGGCAATGTTCATTTTAGTGGTGGAGTTCTGGAAGGTTTTGCTTTTGACACAGTCTTTTAGAATGACAACTTGCCAGTCCAGAGCTTTCCCTAAAAGTTTAGTGTGTGTTCCACAAATATTTATTGAATGAGTCATTGTTTTGAAAAGAATGAATTCAGCTCTAAATACTTACTATTTACTATTTCCTGGCGTGGGGATAACATTATTATTAGCCAGCAACTGATAATTTTTTTTGAGTTATTAATATTACATTTTGAGTACAGCATCTTGATTTGATTTTATGTGTTATAGATAGAATGTTAGAACAATTCAACTATTTATCAGTAAATAAGAAAAATCTTTATTTGAGAAGTTTGGGGTATTTTTCAGTAGAACCATTTCATAATTGGGGTGAACTATCAAAAAACAAACAAAAGCATAGAAAGAAACTGTTACTACAGATTGTCCCCCCAACTTTGTAATTCTCATGGTAGATAAACATTATTTAATAGACAGTGAATTTATTACATTAGGTTATCAAGTTGGCGATGTGGAGCTGCTTGTTCTGACACTTGTTTTTTTGCTCTCTTTCATATTACTAGTCAACACAATAGAAAAATGGGAATTCAAAAAATAACTTTTTTAGGGGAACCCTTCTACACTATTGGGGAGAATGTAAATTAGTACAGCAACTGTGGAAAACCATATGGAGGTGCCATAAAAAACTCAAATCAGAACTTCTATAAGATCTAGCAATTCCACTGCTGGGTATACAGCCAAAGGACAGGAAATCAGTGTATTAGAAGGACAGCTGCACTCCCATGTTGACTGTAAGTATTCACAATGGCCAACATACGGAATCAATGTATGTGCCCACCAGAGGATGAATGGATAAGAAAACGTGGTCCATGTACATCAGTGGGGTATTATTCAGCAATAACAAAGAATGAAATCCTGTCATTTGCAGCAACATGGATGCAACTGGAGGTCACGATGTTAAGTGAAACAAGCCAAACGCAGGGAGACCAGTACCACGTACGGGAGCTACAGGGGCAGATGGCCGTGAGGATGGAGAGTACAATGGTTAGAGGCCGGGGAGAGTGGGGGGGGGCAGAGAAGTGGATCAATGGGTACAAATACTCAGTCTGACAGAAGAAATCTGACCTAGTGTTTGGTACATCAATAGGGTGACGGTAGTTTACAATCATTTATTGTATATTTCAAAATAGCTAGAGGAGAATAATTGGAATGTTTCTAGCATGAAGGAAAGATAAGTATTTAGAGTGATGGATATCCTAATTATAGTGCTTTGATCTTTAAAAATTATATGAAAATGTTATAAATGATCACATGTACCCCAAAATATGTACATCTATCATGTATCAACATTTAAAAAAAAACTTTCTTAGAATATTTGTAAAAATAAGCAAATAAATAAGCCAAGCATTCCAGCCAGATGTGCTCACTGGAGTCTACGGCCAGTGTCCCCAGAATTATAACGTACACCACCGCCTATGGACAGTGGCATCCCATCACCTCATTTTCTTCTTCTCAATTATACGATCTCCACGATCTTCTAGCTTGGAGTGCCACAGAGGTGTGGAAAACAACTGGCTTTCTAGACAAAGGTATCTGCCTTCTCTAAATCCTAAAACATTTGAAAGATACTTGTGATTTTCCACAATGAATGGAAAACCAACCAAACTAAAAGCACAGTACTCCAAAAATAGTTTTAGTGCAAATGAAAATGTTTAAAGTTGAGTTTCTGGAGCCATTTCCAAACAACTAAAGCTTTGTCCTTCTCAGATTAATGTTTATGTAACAAATGCTAGAGGAGAGGGCTGGGTTTCTCTGTCAGACCAAAATCCTGACGTTGGTTTAATAGGTAATCACCGCAGGGTCTTTTACTAAAATGATTCTGCAAGATGGCTGTAAAACTCACAGATTTGCTCTATACACTGTGAGATGAAAGTCTATAACACATGTACAGTAACAAGTAACAAGCCAAAATTCAGAAAGCAACGGAAATATCTTATTCTGACTCTTACATAATAATACCTCTCTCTTTGAATTCCAAATTAGCCCCTGGCCAGTTTTCCTTTTTGCTTTTTATTTATTTATTTTTTTGAGGGAGAAAATGGCTTTCCTGCAAACACTGAGCAATTGAAAGTGTGTGGTCTTTGTGCCTAAATGAGAAACGCAGTTGAGTGCTCACATGCGCTGACGCTGTCCTTTTACATGATGTAAGACACCAAGACTGACTATGCTTTTTCTCATGAGTATTCATTTTAGATATGCGAAAGGAAATCCCTATAAATCATTTAATAATGTTCATATAAATTGTTCATTAAGTTTAGTAATAAGTTCAGAACTAAGAAAAATACAGGTGGTAGGATTTAATTCAGATTTAAAAAATACACATATGGGTTCGGCACCCATAGTTCAGTGGTTAGAGGGCTGGTGGGGTTTGAACCCAGCCCTGGCCTGCTAAAAACTATGATAGCAATAACAACAACAAAAAAATAGCCAGAGTTGTGGTGGGCGCCTGTGGTCCCAACTAGTTGGGAGGCTGAGGCAAGAGAATCACTTGAGTCCAAGAGTTTGAGGTTGCTGTGAGCTGTGATGTCACAGCACTCTACTGAGAGCAACATAGTGAGACTCTGTCTCAAAAAAAAAAAAAAATGCACATATGGCGAGGGAAGGTGTCTTACACCTGTAACCCCAGCACCCTGGAAGGCAGAGGCGGGAGGATCACTTGATCTCTGGAGTTAGAGACCATTCTGAGCAAGAGACCCGTCTCTATTCTGAATAGAAAAATTAGCTGGGCATGGTGGGGGGTGCCAATAGCTCCAGTGATTTAGGAGGCTGAGGCAGGAGGATCGCGTAAGCCCAGGAGTTCGAAGCTGCTGTGAGCTATGACGTCACAGCACTCTCCTGGGGAAGACAGAGCAAGACTCTGTCTTAAAAGAGGAAAAAAGAAAATAAAAAGAAAGAAATACAAATTATTGAGACCCATACAAGATCTAAGGCGGGACCCAGTGCCCTTAACAAGTTCTCCAAGTGACTGTGCTGCAAGCTGCGGTGAGCGCTGGTGCCAAGCGTAATAACCATTATGCCCTATGGCAGCTACAAACTGCAAGGAAACCTTGAATATATTCAGAACCTTTTTTGATACCAATTCTACTCTAACAGAGCTCTGTGTGAAACTGAGAGAAGAAAATGGCACTCGGGGGGTAGCTTTAAAAAAATAGTTATTTTTAAAGCAGTGTTTCAAAGAAGAAAAGAGTAAGCTAAAAATAATAATCCAACAGAATTTGGCCTACAACAATTTCCATTTAATTTGGCTTTCTATTGGGCTATATTGCAAATGGAAAGGCTCCAACACAGCTAAAACCCCATACTATATGGAAACAAGAATATCAAAATTCATCACATTTTTAAAATAAACACCTGGAGTGAAATCTATAATATGATTGCAATGCTAAAGTTCTTCTCTGGATGGGTGAACCAAAGACCAAAGGCTACATCAGAAGAGAAAAGTGGGGATGCAGAGCTACAGGGGGCAACTGGACTGACTCCTTCAAACTGCTGTTGAGCTTCTGTTTGGACAATATGTTAAAATTTGGGGAGTTGTAGGATCTTAAGGAGGAGAAGGAATACGTTTCCAGTTTAGAGTTTTATCTGCAGCATGCAGCAGCAAACGTCTACTCAAAAAATTTTAACAGGTGATATACGCAGTTGGTGATGTGATCCTCAGCTTTAGTAGAAGATTGGGCAGTTTTGTTTCAAAAGAAAGTCTCTATTAAATTGTTTCTAAGTAATATATTATCACCCATTCACACCTTATGTGTAACTAGCCCACACCTAAGAAAGGCTGAAATGGGGTCCATAATAGGTTCCATTAGTAATTTGATCCATACTTCTTTATAGCCAAAGGAAAAAAAAAGACAATTATCTTATACATTTCTATTCTTAAAACTGTTGAGCCGAAATATTTCAGAATTATCAGAATTACCTGGGGGAAGCCCTAGAAGGGAGGAGCATTGGTTTCTCCATCATTTTCACAAGGCCTGGAACATGCGTGGACATTCAGGAGACAGTGAAGAGTGGGTGGCCCAGGGCAGGGAGTCTCAGCGTATTTCACACGCCCTGGATGGGCTCCGCAGAAACACAGGTTTTGGGATGAAATAAATTACTAAATAATAGAAAGATGCACACAGGACAGGGAAGGAAGCCTGAAGAACAGGCACAGTGCTGAGGGATGTGAGTTATGAGGGTCCAATCCACCCAACACCGCCAGAACACCACTATTCAGTTCTTCAGTCTTATCATGTAGAAGAATAAATAACATGGAATTAACCTGGGTGGAGCTGAAATACATTCTTCTCAGTAACGTACCACAAGAATGGAAAAGCAAGTATCCAATGTACTTAATACTAACACGAAGCCAGTAGATGAACTAAGACACACAGGGGAAAAACTCAACCCATTTCAAGCTGGGGAGAGGCAGGAAGTGGGGTGACGGGAAAAGGAGGGGAGAGGGAGCGGGATGGGTGAGGGTCCACAGCGCACCTCCTGGGGGTGGGACACAGCTACAACAGGGACCTGCCCTAACAAGTGCAAACATGTAACCTAATTCTTTGTACCCTCAAATTAACCTAAAATTTAAAAAAAATGAAAATAAATCAGAATGAAGAGTGTGAAGGTTTCAGAACTAGTCGTGATCGGTCATTTCTCTGAACTCAACTTCTCCCACATACACAAGCCCGATGCTACAGGCTGTGTCCCCCCAGGGACCGCGGAACACACACTCTGCCACACCACACTGGGGAGTCACCACGCTTGTCTCTGGATCTAATCCAGACCTGCTGACCGGCTGCCGAGTGCTTGCTAAAGATGTCACAAGACATGCAAGCAGTTCTGGGGTTTCAGAAGCTCTGTTGAACAGTGTAACACACCATTAATTCTCCACAAGTGTTGATTTTCATGTCCGTCCATAATGATGCTAGGTGAATGAACAAGAAGGGGGCCCTTGGTTTATTACTTTATAATCAGAACCTCCTTTCTTCCAATGTTGATCAGCTTTCTTCCTAAACGTCTTCTATTAAATATTTGAAAATGTTCACGAGGTTTATGATTTGGGGTACATATGGGCCTATAGCATTCCTGTGGGTTCAAGAGGTCTTAGGAGATTTCCCCAATAAAAGAGATACAGATTTAACACGTGCAAAGGGAAAGCCAACGGGGTCCCAGAGGGCTGTCATCTTAGCCAAATGACACAAAAATGGAGCTTCAAAATCTAAATTATACACAGCCCCTGAAATTGAGGGTAAAACCCGGCTTCTGTGTGTGGCACTCACATTTGAAACAGTTTGCAATTGTCTAAGTGTCCAGTCCCTTGTTAAGTGAGTAGTGACTGAATTGCCTTAGAGACAATTCATGTCCCTGCCCTTATTTAAATATACAGATAGGATTTGTAAACACAACACCAAGCCCCGGAGCTTTTGGTTCACTCTTTTCTTCTGCCTGTACCAGACTAGCATCAGAGCAATTGGCACTGGTATATGTGGTGTGTTATCTTCCTGTGTCGCGGGAAATCTGAAACTGAAGACATAATGTGATAACAGAGATCCGAATGTTAAAGAAAATAATAGGTTATGACCAAGGAAATAAAAGGCTTTTTACACACATCCAAATTCCCCCAGCTTAATACGTTTAAATGAAAAAAATTTGCACTTCAAAAGGATTACTACTTTCAGTATAACATCCACCTAAATAAGGGAAATTCTGCTCTGTTAAGCACAGCTTTCTGCTCCTTAGAAAGACCTGAAGAATATAAGATATTCCAGCCCTTTTCAAGGCAGCCACACCTGAACAATGCTAAATACAGGAAGATGACTTTCCAATTCATTTTCTAAAGTTGACTGATATTCTTGTGAAATATTCTTATCTTACTCTCTTTAAAAATTTTTTAAATTGGAATTTTTTTCTGTTATGTTTTTAAAGCTTCACTAACTACAAAAAAGAGAGAAGATCCTCAAAGGGGGCAAGAATATGGGTGGAAGAACTGAAGGTGGCCAGGTTCATGGTCACCAGAGAGCATTAAGAAGCCGCCCCATCCAGCCTATCTTCAGCTGCTGGCACAATCTTAGGGCCGGACGCTCAGCACAATCCCTTGTTTGACAACACACATATAAATTTCACATGGAGGTGAGGTTTTGGATTTTAGTCTCATGAGAAAACATGCTCCACCTGAGTACACGTGCCTTGGCATCAAGAAACTGACGTCCACTTCAATCTAATAAGTAAAACTTCCTTTTCTCTAGGAATAGGAGTTGAATTAAAGAGAACAGTCCAGAGATGCAAGGACGTGTGGGCTGACTAAAGGCAAACATATAACACACACTGTTTACACATCAGTTTTAAGTTGGTCAAGTAAATTATTTTGATAACTGTTTTTTTTTTTTCTTTCAAAGCGTTTACTTTTTGCTATGCACTGTAGTTTTTGAAAGCCATTTACTGGGTTTACAACCTCTACTATCTCAACTCAGAGGCCTATGTCACTTCATCTTCCACCCCTCTTGTAAGCATTAACTTAGTTTAAACAAAATACATTAGATAAGGGCAATTAATCTTTAAAAATTAAAAGTTTGCTTCAATTTAAAAAGACAGTATCTTTATTTTTCAAAGAGGCTAAGATTGTGGAGAGGGCTAGAGCGAGGAAACTTGAGAAAACAAATAGTATTAAAAGAATTAAATTTTTTTAATCAAAGAAAATATTTCTTTGTCTGAGATACAGGAATTATGCCTCCCATGTAAGTGGTCTATTTGCTTGGAGCCTGAGAAATTTTGAATAATTCCATCAACTCTGTTGCATAATTCTTGGTGGGAATGATGGATTCATGGGAAGGCAGTGTTTTCCATAGACCTGTGTTAAACCCTAAAGTAAAATGTTACAGAAGAGAGATCAAAGACAGCATTGTTAAAGAAAAAATTCTAAAGGTAGTTTGGTGTCTGTAGGCAGTTTGTTGAAGAAACACAGCCAAGGCTTCTGATACAGAGCAATCTGGTCCAAATCCTTGCTCTACAAATTCTGGGACTTTGGGCAGATTTTAACCTACATGAAGCTGGGCTTCTGTGTCTGCCAAACAAAAGGTAACCATTTCTCCCAACTGAAAGGACTGTTGTGATGTGATTAAGTGAGGCCCACAGTAAAGCTCCCGGCACTGAACAGATACTGAATAAATGCCACATTGCTTCCTTTTATTAGCCAGGTGTTGCTTTATGTATAAAATTTCTCAACAAAACTACTGAGCCCAAAGGTATCCCAGAGCCTTTTTATAGTAATTAGGCAATTTAAAGATACAGGTGAATTTTATGAGTAGGATAAGCCTCTGCGTAACAGTGATCTGGGAAAAACAGCAGTAGGAGGAACTCCAAAGGTCTAGAAACGAAATTTTAGCAGAAAAAAAAATATGCTTTAAAAGTCAGTTGCTCAATAAATAGAAAGTCAGTAGTTCTGTTTATTGCATTCTTGACTTTAATATTCATGTATTTTAAGTATGCTGATTTGCCAACTGCACGCTAAATCACACCGTTATTTAAATTTTTTTCCCCTTCCAAATTTCCATGAAAGCAATTTCCACTTTCACAGCAGTGTACATCAGATGCAGAGATTTTTGAGGTCTTAAAAGCTTTGTACTTCATATTTGCTTGACCTATAAGGAGCATAATAAAGGAAAGTCATGTCTGTACTTAAATAATTAAGAGCAACTGACTGATCTGGGCATGTGACATTATCAGCAATCACATTTTAATTCAAATGCAGATATTCGAATTCGTGTACTGAACTGAATAAAGTAAGTCTTGTAGTTGACAGGTCTCACTCACCGGCCCAAGAATTGTGTGCACCGGGCAAGTTTTAAATTCAAAGTTGGACACAGCATTTTTAGGTGTAAGATACAAATTGCCAGCATACACACAGTGTCATGAAACTTAAACAGATTTCTCTCATTAAGGAAGATAACACTTCTACCTGGGGGTAAAAACAGAATTTCAGTGAATACTAAACTGTCAACCATCTCAGTTGTAAAGGGCAGCTCTAATTACCCTGGAAAGGAGGCCAGAATGAGAAGGCGTGGCAGTAATTTTATTTTCTGCCCACACACTTCCATTTTAACAGTAAAAGACAACTTCCCAGGGTGACTTTCTGAGTGAAAGGGCTTTTTTAGTTCCCAAAACTAGTAAGTGGGAAATGAAAACCTCAAAATGCAGCCCTTTAAAAAGGGCCTATGGGTTCAGAGGGAGATTTGCGTACCTTAGTGACTATGATCATTGAGAAGCAACTCTGCTGACTAACGAGAAGGGCTCTTGTCACTCTGGCAAATGTCTCTCTCTGTGTTATAGACCTTTAGATATTTAAGAAAATCAAAAGTGAACAAACCCTTGTTTGCACAGCAGATTATTACATCCGTCTGAAAACACGGCACCGTTAAATAAACCTTCTACTAGAATTAGGTTGCAGTTGATGTAGGAAACCAATTAACTGTTCCATATTTAATATCCTGTGCCCTACATGAAAATTTCTAGAAATGTGGATTTTTCTAGTCAACAGAAACATAAAAGTTCTCATTTCAAAAGATGAAATCTTTAATAACCTGGAAAATTCAGTTAGCCAGAATGACTAATTTCCTGGACGTTATAGGTTAGATTTCACTCTACTAGCTGGAAATCATTCACATACACAAATTCTATGGTTTGACAGAAAAGTCACTGGTCTGCCCACACATGAACCAAATTCATAAGCAATTTCCCTACCAACAGGTAGTATAGTGACGTGGAAAGTCCAGGGTTTGGCACAGGAAAACCTATGCTGGAATCTGATTCTGTGTGTGAGAGTATGTCACCTTGTCACCTTGGGCAAGTCAAACAACTCTCCTGCTTCTCTTTTTGTTCAGTTTCCGCATCTGCCAGTGGAGAGGATAAGGATTGGTGGGTAGGCTAAAATTAAGGCTACCACACTGGAAAATTTACTAAATTCACATAAGTAGTTTGCTTAGAAATAATTTTTAAAAGCGAATTGAACCTTCTTACCTAGAAGAGATCACAATTGCCCAAATTATTTGCAATTCCCCCCCTTGCTGGGGGAGATGTCCATCTCCTACCTCACTGGCTGTGTGACTTGTCATACACAAGAAGATGTGAGCATGACAGAAGGTGTAGTCTGTGTGGGAGCAAAAGATTTAGAGCCATGCCCCCCCCCCATGTAACTCACTCCACCATGTCTGTTCCCCCCCACCATGTAACTCAAATAACATCAGTATAAAAAATAGGCCTTTGTTGTTGGAAGCTAAGTGACCTGGGGGCTCTTTGTTACCACAGCATAACCTGACAAAGGCTTACTGACCATTGCAGTGAGGTCACTGCTTGGAGCACTGAACAAGGCACAGCCTTCAAGTTCAGCTGTCATCTGGCTGTGCGACCTGGGCCACTGCCTAAACCCATATCTCCCATTGCTACAGCCAGGTGCAGTGGATGATGGCGTGCACTCTACCACTCGAGCTGTGCAGAACTATGCAGTTGTGGACAAGTTATTCAATCTCTGTGTTTTGATTTCTTCACCTGCAACTTGGGAATAATAACAATATGTACCTCACAGGGCTATTCTGAAGTTTAAGGGAGTTAAGACGTGTAAGGTTTACTGAGCAGCACCTCGTACATATGCTAAACACTCCATACCTGTTCCTTATATTATTGCTCTATTACTGTTGTATCTGTTACCTAAAGGTGTTAGGAAAAGTGCAGTCCAAACTAGAAAGTGCCATACAGGTAAATATGGTTATGATGAATATTCCTCATCTCATCTGCAACCCTTTAGAACAGTGTTTTGCAACCTTTTTGATCTCACAGCACACTGGAACCTATATAGTTAAACTTCCACATCACATTTAAATGATGTTGATCAAAAAAAGAGTAAAGAGAAGAATATACTTACTGTGCTTTGAACTTCTTTTGAAAATAATTTAATTAATGATCTTTAAAATTTTTTGAGGCACACCTAAGATCCTTTCACAGTACAGCAACTGAAAAATCACTGCTTTGTAAGTTATGAGGACCCCTATAAGAACCAGGATCTTTATTGGGGTCACTACTATATTGTAAGCCTGCAAACACAACCTGGGGCAGAGGAGGCTAGTAACCTTTGTTGAATGAAGGAAGGAAAATTATGGAATCCTTTCTGATCCACTCAATGCAGATACTATGTTAACATTCTATTCTTACTGAGTCTCAGCCAGTTTCATAAATCAAAGCTTCTTTCATGCAAGCTTTTTTCAGGTACTGGGTATATTTAACTATCTACTTAAATTATCCAACTTACTAGATCTATGTTAAATAAAAATACCACATGTCATCACTTTTCAGCAGAGATCAGAATAATTGGTGCTGCACATTAGAAGAATCACCTTAAATTAAAGAATGTACTGTAATAATGTCTTTGATCAATGTACAATGGAGTACTTGTCAACATTTTTTATACTCTGAATTATGAAACTGGTCCAAGAATTTCAATTTTTTTTCTTTGACATGAAGGCTAGGACTACTAATATACTTTTGTTACAAAAAAAAGTAACAGTATATTTCAAAAGTAAATTTTAATTGAAATATAATGAATAAAATAATGGAATTTGATTAAAAGCCAAAAGGCAAATATAAGTGATATATTTCAGATCAACTTTCAAAACCCCACATTTGAATGCCAAATTCTCTGAAAATCCCCTACAAGTTCAATAATATTTTCTATGTTATTACCAAACAGCTAAGGTGTTATTGTAGTGGTTTCTAAAACATATGAGAATTTGCATCAAGAGCTTGGAGTACTTAGAGGGTAACAATGCTTTTGCTATAACTTGAGAAGTTATTTTTAAGACTGCCCACCAAAGTCAATTTTCTTCCTCCCAATAAATTAGAGTATTGAAAATAATTCTTTTATTCATATCAAAGAATTATAAAATCCTAGATTTGGGGGTGTTCTCACCTGACCTACCACAGTTCAAGTGCTATTATATTTTATTTATTCACTATTTCAGCAAAGTGCCAGGCACTGTGCTAGGGTGATAACATATAGATAAAACAGTCACTGGCCTTATAAATCTTAAAAGCTCACAGCTGTCCAGCTTTGCCTGACTACACTTGTGGCTAGAAACAAACGGCCTTGGGAAGCTGCTTGGTCCATTCTTAGACAAAGCCAATGGCTACACTTGGCCATTTACATATGCCATATTTACCTGTATGGCACTTTCTAGTTTGGACTGCACTTTTCCTAACACCTTTTGGTAATAGATACAACAGTAATAGAGCAATAATATAAGGAATAGGTATTGAGTGTTTAGCATATGCGTGAGATGCTCCTCAGCAATGGCCAATGGCCAATGGTTACACCCTCTAATAGGATTAGGGCTGCCTGAAAGTTATTCTATGGAACTCCCGCCTAGATAGCTAGTGCCATAGATCACTTTCAAATACTCAGGCATTCAGCGTGCCTCCCTTCCTGAAGTCCTCTCTTTAGAAGACAACAATGTCCAGTTCTAATTGCTATTTTCAAACATCTCACCATTCTGTGTTCATCTCCATGTCAATTTCTTTTCTCTTTTCTTTTTTGAGACAGAGTCTGGTTCTCTCACCAGGGCTAGAGTGCCATGGCCTCAACTCAGCTCACAGCAACCTCAAAGTGCTGAGCTTAAGTTATCCTCCTGCCTCAGCCTCCCAAGTAGCTAGGACTACAGGTGCCCATGACCATGCCCAGGTAATCTTTTTTTTTTTTTTTTGGTGAGACAGAGTCTCACTTTATCGCCCTCAGTAGAGTGCCATAGCGTCACACAGCTCACAGCAACCTCCAACTCCTGGGCTTAGGCGATTCTCTTGCCTCAGCCTCCCGAATAGCTGGGACTACAGGCGCCCACCACAACACCTGGCTATTTTTTTTGTTGCAGTTTGGCTGGGGCCAGTGCCCTACCCACTGAGCAATAGGCGATGCCCTACTTTTTTTTATTTTTAGTAGAGGCAGGGTCTTGCTTTACTCAGACTGGTTTCAAACTCCTGAGCTCAAGAGAGCCTCTTACCTTAGCCTCCCAGAGTGCTGGGATTACAGGTGTGAGCCACATTGTCACATTGTAACATCCCATTTCAAAAGGTTCTAGCAGAGACTATGGTCATCCCATTAATCTAAAGAGTCTAAGTAACATCTGGATGGCCA
The DNA here is from genome assembly GCA_963573935.1 of Arctocebus calabarensis. Taxonomy (NCBI): domain Eukaryota; kingdom Metazoa; phylum Chordata; class Mammalia; order Primates; family Lorisidae; genus Arctocebus; species Arctocebus calabarensis. The sequence goes on from CAUYON010197296.1 coordinate 42,887, forward strand.
CAGTTCAAAGCAAGGAATAAACTGGGCCACTACCACGCCTTCATTTAGGAGATATGACAGTATTTGAGGAAAAGTACTGCATGCTGGAGAAATAATAGAAAATTAAAACAAAATTTACAACCTCAATAGAAATGTGCGGCTTACTGTTGGGACTACCTGAAAAGCAATATATGACACAAATAACCACAAAGAAATGAAGATAAGATAAAAGCCTTGCTCTTTGCTCCTTCCTTTTCTGAATGACGCTGGAGGACTACATCACGGGAGAGAGCAAAGATGCGGGTCTACTGTTGCGGGAGAATCTCGGCTGCTAGAAACAATTGTGTCTGGTTACCTGAAACTGTACAGAGGAACAAAGGCCACAGATCAAGTAAACGCGTCCAGCGATCATTGCCTGGGCCCAAAGAGAATAGCTTCCGCATGCCACAGATCCTCAGTATTCCCGCAGCAACTGGCCTCTGCTTACCAAACTAACAACAGCAGAGAGGAAGAGCCGATGGCTTTTTTTTTTAATGGTTCTGAAGAGATATTTTGCTTCATTCCCCAAACACTTGCAAGCATCACATCATTTAAAGAGATTAAAGGCATTTGTTGATTATAGAATGGAGACGTTAAAATTTGGAAAAACAGAGTCCAGAAATTTAATATCATGAAGAAATGCGAGATGCTCATTACTTTAATTAGAACATAAATAACATCCGGCATAGTTAATAAAGTTCAATACGATTTGATTTGCAGGAAGATATGCTAACACGAGAAGTAAAGTGATACCTGCAACCTCTTGGAGACCTGGGACATTGTAAAGGTTTCCTACACAGGGACTTACTAGGTTGGACAAAAATTGGTTTTCTCCCCACAAGGTCAGCCCCTGTAAGAACTGCACAAACCCAGAACAGGCACCGTGGTCCTAGTGGCCCACTGCACGGAGTAGCTGGCGGCTCGAGGCCCCCAGAACACGGCTTCCTCCATTGCCTCTTCCCCTCAGTTTAGGAGCCAGGCCAATCGCCAGAGCTTACACATTTTACCATTTCAGAATGGGGAGCAAATATAATATTTGCTAAAGTGTAAATAAATGCATCTGAATGTAAAGGGCAGCGATTTTCACACTGCACAATTTCCAGTAAAATGTGAGGGAAGTCCCTCAGTATGAGTAACTGTTCATTGCTCCAACATCTACAGCTGTTTCAAATGATTCCACTGGTCAGGACAACAAAATTTTTTATAATTGAATCAACTCTGAGCTCAGGAGTTCCAGACCAGCCTGAGTAAGAGCAAGACCTTATTTCTACTGAAAATAGAAGAACTAGCCCGGTGTGGTGGCAAGTGCCTGTACTCCCAGCTACTCGGGAGGCTGAGGCAGGAGGATCCCTTGAGCTCAGGAGTTTGAGGCCAGCCTGAGTAAGAGCAAGACCCTGTCTCTCCTAAAAATAGAAAAATGCATAGTGGTGAGCACCTGCAGTCCCAGCTACTTGGGAGGTTGGGGTGGGAGGATCACTTTAGCCCAAGTGAGACTGAGGTTGCTGTGAGCACTGATAAGGCCACGGCACTCTACCCAGGAACAGAGTGAGACTCTGTCTCCAAAACAAACAAACAAACAAACAAACAAAAAGCTTTATCAGAAATGGAGGAGAAAGCTGTCAGAAGAGAACAAAATGTTGGACTGTAATTGATTCAAGGAATATTTATTGAGCTCCTGCTGCGAGAGGAGCATTGGGAAGTCATTAGTAACCCAGAGAGGAGCCAACACCATCCACACAAAGATTCCAGCAATCCAGGGCATGAGATTTCAGTATAAGGATCAAGTCATCAAGGATGGGGACAGATAAAGGGAACCATGTGGAAAGAAAATCTTCAAACCAGTTGCCCAAAGCCTCAAGGATGCCAGGGGATGATATTGAGGTGGGTGGTGGTGACCAGGGGATGTGGCCTTCAGAGAGGGCGGTCAGTAGAGTAAGCATGTGACACGGAGGTCTTGAAAGTGCCATACTGCACAGGGGGCACAGGGGCCCGATTTGTGGGGACAGAAAAGGGTCTGGTTTCAAAGGCATGTCAGATGGTAATGATGTAACAAACAGGCATACTGGTGAGCTTCTGCAGTTGCATTCTGTAAACCCTCCACTCCTGGCTCTGTGATGGGCAGAAGGGTATCGTTCTGGGGGAGTGTCGCAAAGGAAGAAGACCCTGCTAGGCAGATCCTGCCCCTCCTGCTCTCACACGCCCTCCAGGGGGGTGCTAGGCTCCGAGGGTAATCAGGCACCTGTCCAAAGTCTACAGGAGAGGACTTGAAGAAAGGCTGAGGCATGTTCGCTCTGAGCCCCACACGCTGATGACACATGGTCCGCTTCTATCCTTTCATCTCGAATCCTGACACCACAGTTCCACAATTCATTCAGATTGGAGGGGCCTAAGAGGAGACTGAGATCAAAGTGAACCAGAACAGGACTAATCCAGATAAGACAGAGGTTAAGATCATAGCCAGGAGAAGGAATTTAAAGAATGTGGCGAGCGCGCTTCTGCGTTTCTCACACGAACCCGTCTCTCTCCTGCTTGCACGGCCCCTTCTGCCATCTCGGCTGACGGCCACCACAGGGCAAGCCCAACACAAGCAGGCCTATCATTTATAGCTCCCAAACGCAGAGTCAGTGATAGACGTCCCATGTAGGAATTGGCACTTTGGGATTTGGGGGTGGCTGTGGCTGGCCAGGCTCTTGATAAAGAATGAGTTTAAGGCAAAGGATGACACCCTTCCTCTCCCCACTACAGAAGTCTCCTCTCTGCAGTTACCAGCAACACAAGCGGTACTGCCCCACTGGGCTTTAGTTCCACTGCTCCACAACTGTTGGAAGAGCATCGCTTTTTCTCCAACCATTGTAATTAATGTTTTGTGAAATTTCTCCCTGAACCTATCTCTCTGAAAAGTTTAATTTTAGAAAACCAAATGTGTCAACCAATCCACTATTAATTATCCTGGTTTTACACTTTGAAAATAGCCAACTATTTATCAACTTTTGGTTTGTACTTGTAATTAGGTAGGTGCAATAATTTTTCCCCCATTGAAGCCCTTTCATGATTATTGGGACAATGTATTACTGTAAACAAAAATATCAGGGATTACTGCCCTTTCTTCCTCCTTCATTTGAAGAGTCAGCAATGGTGCATTCTCCTCTCTAATCTCGAGTCCTGTTTGGTTGAAATCTTTGAGGTCTAATTTTCAACTAGACCTCTTTAAAGAGAAGATTCAATAAAATACATTTTTTTCTGTAAGATAAACTCAGCTATTGAGGAAACCACTTATTTGTATGGCAATATTGAAGTTTTTGCAGCACATTAGACTGTAGTATCGTAATACGCTGTTCGGCAGTTTTTAGAAACTAACAAAATATATTTTACTCATAATGGAAAGAATTCAATAAATTGAACACTGAAAAGGCCAGTAGTTACAATACTGTACAGGACTATAATTGAGATTAAAAAAAATAAAAAACTATGTGTCTCAGAATATTCTAAGAGATTGTATTGTCATAGAAAGAGCATTTATCTACAGAAAGAGCTGTTCAAAAATTACAACCTCCATTCTTCATCTCTGCCTCTCTGTTCTCTCGTTTGTTTCTTTTTTTTGAAACACAGCCTCAAGCTGTCACCCTGGATAGAGTGCTGTGGCATCACAGCTCACAGCAACCTCCAATTCCTGGGGTCAAGCGAGTCTCCTGCCTCCGCCTCCCAAGTAGCTGGGACCACAGGCGCCCGACACAACGCCCGGCCATTTTTTGGTTGCAGCCATCATTGTTGTTTGGCGGGCCCGGGCTGGATTCGAACCCACCAGCTCAGGTGTACGTGGCTGGCGCCTTAGCCCGCTAAGGCACAGGTACCGAGCCTCTCTCGTTTGTTTCTGATACAGAAAGACTCAAGACATTAGCATGAGTCACTGCAGCAGGGGAGTGAACAAAAAGATGGTGACAAAAATTACTTGTGTTTGCGTTTTTATAAAACTCGTAACAATTTTCACAATACTGTCATTGCCATTATCTAAAGGGACAATAGTTAAAAATTACAAATGAAAAGATGAATTCAGTCCTCAGACAGAGGCCTTTCTTACACACCTGCAGTCACAGGAACATCCACTCACTCACTTGTTTGCTCAACACGACGAACTTACTGAGGGGTGAATGTCCGTCGCTGTCCCGGGGCCTAAGAGATTCAGCAGAGAATCATGTCCCCACCAACCAAGCTGGTGAGGGGTATGGCTGAGCATGAGCGACACACAGGGGTCCCAGGGAGAGCTCAGGAAACACAGCCAGTGTGAGCAGAGGGGCTGGTTGGGGGGCAGGACTCTGAGCATGGCCCCCAAAGGATAAGGATTCAGCTGTGGGAAACTGGGGCAAAGCATTCTGGTCAGAAGGAAGAGTGATTACAAAGGCCTTGTGGACGGCATGAGCTTTACTGGTTCTACTTCTTATAATTCTTCTGAGACTCAGTTGTTGGAAAATGTTGGGCAATTGCTTTGGTACAGACTCTTAGAATGGCTGGGATAGGGGGAGGGAAGTTCTGCGGTTCATCGGATCTCAGATCTCCCTTCTGAGGACAAAGCAGCTAAGAAATGAAGAAAAGAAAGGTTTTGTTTATAATTTGAAATCCTGTTTCTTCTTTTCACTCCCACATTCATTCACTTCTTCATTTTTATGTGGCCCCACCATATTTAAAACCATGGCCTCGCTGTATGGAAAATGAAAGGAACCTCTATTTCAACCGTGATAACTAGTATTTCCAGACATATTTCTTAGTCTGAATGCCCCAGGCTGGACTTGAAAATGTTCCAAAATTCCTTCAGGATTCTGTTACAGGTTTGCCATCTCTTATCTGAATCCTAAAACCCAGAAAGCAGAAAGCTATGGAAATAGAATGAAGAAAATATATTCAGTGATAAAACCTAACCTGTACTGACTTATATATTCTTTCTTTATCTCCGTAAGTTTGAATATTCATGAGTTTTGAGGAGGAAATGTTAACACATTTAATTGCCAAGTGTGGCCCCAGACTTTGTCAATTGTGATAGCACAATTAGAGACAATACACTTGCCATATTACTTTTCTAAAATAAAAAAAGAAATCCAGAATTCTGAATGAGTTTTGGTTAAAGGATGCTACAAGAATCCACAGGGCTGAATACATGTACTGCATGCAGAATAAAGAAGGCTCGGCAGGCCCCAGTGCCTCTTTATTTACCGCCATTAGAATTATACTGCTTCAGCGTCCACACCTGTGACTATCGGATACCAATTTAAACTTTTCTCGACTCTTATGTTTCACTCCATCAAAAAAAGCTTCTTACCTCCCATAGCAAAATGACCTTGCTGAAACATTTTTGCATATAAATTATTTAACATATAAACACTTTAAATATAAATTTTACATTAAATTATTTAAAGATTATACTGGGGAAAGCAAGCATGTATGATCCATTATAAAATCACATGAAAAAGAAAAGAATGGTCTATGCATGGCCATATCACGAAAGGGAATCAGGCATTTCACAGAGCTGAAGTAACTGTTTATTAGAATTAATGTCCATATTATGGAGAGGCAGATGGTCTATTTAACCAAACATATTATAGTTTGTCATTCTTTATCAACTGTGTGGACTCAGGAGTAACAAGAGTAACTGTGGCCAGATTTGCAGGAAACTGTCTGCTAGGCAGCAATCTAATACATGATATTCTAGAAGTATTAGCTTTAGAAACAACGACGTCTTATCTAGTGGAAAGCACAGCCAGTGTGAGCGGAAGGGCTGGTCAGCTGGGGCTGGTCAGCTAGGGCCGGCCTCTGAGCACAGCCCCCAAAAGATGATAAAGATTCAGCTGTGGGAAACTTGGGCAAAGTGTTAGGCTTAGGATAGTTATACAAAGCTTAGGAGAATTATACTTCACTCCTTTGGTATTTTTAAGCAACAGCTACAAAAATCTTTGTAGTAAAAGCAAAGTTTGTTCTTGGGGGGAAAGTATAGGACATGTTGAAGCTTTTAGGTTAAAGGTTTGAGTTGGTGAGTCTGCTCGCGCTCCTTCCCCTGCTCTACTTACGACAATCCCTCCCTCCCTCAGATTTATTAATACTGGGAGCCAAGGCAAATGCAAATTTGATCATGTCACTTGCCTGTCATCAAAACCTTCCATGCTCTTCTTTGGGACAACTTGGGACAAAGTTCCCCTGAACAGTAAGCTCCGAGAGGACAGGAAAGGTTTTAGACTGCTTTGTTCCCTGCTCCAAACGAGTGTAGCACCTGCACACACCAGGCGCTCATCTGCGACCCACATGGCCCACCGTGTGAATGAATGCCCGGCAGACAGACCTTGACCTCCCTCCCAGGGCCAGGACGTGCATGCCTCACTGGGCTGCGTGTTCCACACATTGGCCCGTGAGAGACGTACACAGTGCTTCCAGGGCAACCGCCCTCTCTCTGTGGGTTGCTGTTTGCCGTCTGCTATTCCTATCTCAAGTCTCAGAGCACACTGTCCTGTATCTGTGCACATAAGAATCGTCAGAAAACCTCTCAACTGCCAGTTAACACTGAAGATTTGGCTGAGCGAGGCGGTTCACGCCTATAATCCCAGAACTCTGGGAGGCCGAGGCAGGTAGAGCTCTTGAGCTCAGGAATTTGAGAACAGCCTGAGCAAGAGTGAGACTCTGTCTTTACCAAAACTAGAAAAACTACCCGAGTGTGGTGGTGGGCACCTGGAGTCCCAACTACTTGGGAGGAGGCTGAGGCAGGGGGATTCATCAATCCCAAGAGAGTTTGAGGTTGCTGTGAGCTGTGACGCTAAGGCAACAGATGAGAAACTGTCTCCAAAAAAACAGATTTATAGGTTGCAGTCTTCCTGAAGAGCCTCTACCTACCTCAGACCAGGCCTAGCCACATACATTTTTAAGATGTTTGAGAGCACAGATGTGGAGGACATTTTTAACCTACTAAGATTTTGTTCCTATAAACGCCCATATGCTTTCAATCTGGAACATTGCTCTGCCCTCGAGAAGTGCAGAGCTGTAATCAGCACAGGTGTTTGGTGCACCATGTATGGTTCTTGTCCTCAAGGAGACTCAGAAAATGAGGGCCGCTGGTTTCCAGTGAGGGCAAGAGATGGTGAGGGCCGGGCAGGGGTTACTAAGGAGGGTTTGGTGAAATGTTCTGCCTGCTTCTCTGCCCAGGGCACTCATGGACTTTGCTTTGCTCACAAAGACCCTGTGGCCTAGAATGCTCGTCCTGGGCCTGTGTTCTCTGCAGCCTTTCAGATGCGGCCTGGGGCCATCTTGTTTTCTCCAGGAGGACCTCTCTGGTCCTGTCTTCCTGCAAGTTAGTTTCCCCTGCTCACTTTCCACAACATCCCGTGTTATCTGAGTCAGCACACTCAGGATCCATCTTCCTGTCTCGAGAATAAGGACTGCATCCCCTCCCAAAACAGTATTCAGCGCACAGTAGGTTTCTTGGTGGAAAGAATGAATAGACATCCTTGCCAAATTCATGTCCCATGCAAATAATTGCTAGCAGTGAGACATAGGCCAGGAAGCTGTGGTTAAGGAGAGGACTGTTCTCTGTAGGGCTGTCTTCTCCATGACGGGGTCCCTCGCTGTGAGGGCAGGCAGACCTTTGTGGACAGTGTGCCTGTATTCTCTCCTCTGAGACAGAGGCTGGACAGAAAGACTGATTTGAAAAGGCCAAGAATTGTTAGTGCAGAAAGAACTCAGAGGACCTGCGGAGGTGACAGGCTTTCATACCAAACTGGAGGTTTCTGCATCTGTCACAGCCAGAAACCCCTAAGTCAGCTGTGCCCCTGTGGCTACTAAAGGGATCAATCGCCCATGTCACACTCCCCTTGATAAAAGGGAAACACTGACAACAAAGTCAGAGGACTGGAAAGCTGGAGAAGCAGCAGCTTGTGTGGAGAATGACGTAACCAGGATAAAGCTGTCCCAGATAGCTGGAGTCAAAGCCTGTCCCCCAATCTAAGAGAATCTCAAGGCATTCCATCAGACAGTGACATCAGCAGTTTCTTCTGAAGTACAAGAGGGTGGGACGGTTCTTCCTTAAGCAATTGGCTACGTGTTCAATGGGAATAATTGATGTATCTTGTCACCTAAGATGTTGTCCTTTGGTAAAAGAATTTACCCAAACCCATCTCCGCAAGCTGGACGGACAGTTCTGGAATGCCTGCTTAAAGAGAAGTGAGAAAGTGACCTACACACGTGTCATACCCACAGCCACAGAATGAATGAAATGTGTGCTGGAGAAGGAATCCAAACTTTTGTGAATTTTAAACGGTTTCCAGAACGTCCTCTTCCATAAGGAGCATAAAATTTTGAGAGTATATGGTGCTGCCAAAAAAGTATTAAATGCAGGCAGTCCACAACTTATGAACAGGTTGTATTTCAGAAGTTTGCATTCCAGGCATCCATGGAGGAATTTGGAACTCACGTTTCCCAACCGAAGTTGCAACATATGTGGCAGTCAGATTAACCCCCCATGCAGGTGGAGTGTGGCTGGATGGGCAGGCCAGGTGCCTGGCATTGTGCAGGGCAGGCCACTGTGGGTGACGTCCACCCAGGCCTCCCATTTTCCCCACTGACAAACTGGTGGAGGCATCCAGGAATTTCCCTCCCTGCTGCGTGGGGCCTTTTACTCCTATTTTGCTAAGCAGGGAAGGGGGAAATGGCTTGGGCTGCAGGTAACTGGTAGCAGTTTATGGGTGCTGGTGACGCATGTGGGTAGCCCAGGGGAAGTATAGAGACCCTGCACACATACTTCTGAGACTGTAATGTCTGCAGTAATCCCCTTTATCCATGGTTTCTATGGTTTCAATTACCCAAGGTCAACCGTGGCCCGAAAATATTAACAGAGAAGTCTGTTTCCAAACAGACTACTCATCAGATTCATGAGTAGCATGGCAGAATCTCACACTATCCTGTTCCCTCAGACTCCGGACATGAAACAGCCTTTTGTCCAGAGTATCCACGTCATGTAAGCCACTGCCTGTCACCAAACAGGAAAACACACGGCGTGTAGGTTTAGTGCCATCTGTGCTTCCGGCATCGACCAGGCCTCGGGACGGACCCCTGGGATAGAGGGAGACTACTTTGTCTAAGTCTTTAACGGCTGGACAATAGAACTCCCTAGGTGTACATGATAGATACACAATAGACATTTTGTTCAAATGCCAATAAATCTGGTCTGGGGACAGGGGCAGCAAGTGTGGGGGGACTTCTTCCCTTTCTTCCTTAACTTTGTCCAGTCTGCCATGGAGGAGAAGACTCTTTCCAGGACCAACATTCTGTCTAGGCAAGAAACGAGAGCCATGGTCCTGAAAAAAAGCGAAACTCTGAGCTCTTTCAGAGCTGGCAGGGAAATTATGAAGCCAGTGTCCCGAGTGGACATTTATATATCAGCTACCAACAATTAATTTCTCCAAAGACCTTAAAACAAGATGGAGCACAATAGTGAGAGGTGTCTGTAGTATGGGGAATAGGAACATTGCATTGGGGGTGTTTGGGTGTTTAATTGTCCTAGTGGGAAGTCTAGGCAAATGATTTTAAATGCACATACAAAAAAACGCAAAGCAGGCTAAACTCCAGCCATTGGAATTGAAGGGACTTTCCAGCGATTATTTTCTCTCCTGCAGATTCGTCTCCCATCCAGGTCTCCAGCGAGGCTGGAAGAGGCGGCCAATTACTTGACAATTCTTTGGGAGTCTGCTGGTGTCCTGAGCCCCCGAGCATCTGAGGCCTGGAATGTGGGTGACGTACGAGCGCGTCAGCTGTTCCAGCAGCCCGGCCTGGAGAAAGAGCACAGTGCTGCCACAGCCCTCAGCTGCACACGACTGCTATTCTAGGAGAACAGCTGAGAGGGCCTCCCGGAGTGAGAGGCGGGAGCACGCCTGCCCTGGGCATCACCCTTTGGCCAGAACCTCCCTCTGCTGCCTACCAGGCTTCTCTGCGCACTTAAGGTCAACAAGCAGCTGCCCATAAAACATACCCTGAGCACGCGGACAAGAACTACAGACTTCAGTGCACTCAAACAAACACCTACCCAAAAGTTGGTCAGGCCCATATTTATTCTATATTTTTTAGAGATAGGGTTTCTCTCTGTCACCCAAGCTGTGATATAGTGATGTGATCATAACTCACAGTAGCCTTGAACTCCTGGGCTCAAGTGACCCTCCTCCCTCCATCTCCAGAGTAGCTGGGACTGCAGGTGCCCCCCACCACATTGGGCTATAGTTAATAACAGACATAATTAAGAATGGTAGAAGAGATTGTGGGTCCAAAGGTGACCACCCCATGTATTCCTCCCCACCACCACTAAGGACTATCTCAGTTGATAATCAAAGACAATAAGACTTAATGGCAGCTCCTATGACCAACACCTTTTGGTCCAGCAAGGACTTGATCAGAATGAATCAAGAACTCCCCTTGGGAATAGCAGGAGGCAATATCACATTCAGTGATACTGAGAACAAAGAAGATGCAGGGTGGGACCTGAAATCAGAACATTTCTGGAATCTTCTGAGAAGAAAGACAGTAAGAAAAACAGGAAGCAACAGCAAAGGCTCTTCTGACCCTGCACACAGCACCTTGGGGTGGTCAGCTTTCTCCTCCCTCCAGCACAGGCGGCCCAAGCCACTGAGTATCCGGGAAGACGCCTGTTGGACAGGGTAGTGGCTAGGCAGGACTCCGCACCCTGTCCGCTGCTGGGGAAACTCGCCTCTTTGTGTAGTACGAACAGGAGGTAGAGGGGGAGGTATGTGCAGTTTGAGAAGCCATGTTTAATGTAGCAATTGTTTTCATAACACACACTGTGAAAATTAAAATAATCCAAATCACAGAAAATAAAGCTCAGGAACATTTCCCTGTCCAATGGGGATAAGCAGGATGGAAAATCCTCTGTGAAAGAAGGTGGTTCGCCCTTCTTTGCTGAGGATAGGTGCAGATGGGACTGTGATCAGGAGGCACCCAGCACACATCGTCTCTCCTTCCCACTTGCGCCAGCGGCGCGACAGCAGTTAGCTGTCTACTCTGGTCACTGCCCTCTCTCAAGCACCTAGAAAAGAGGTTGCAACCTAGTGCATGTTCCAGTGAAAATTTTCCCAATCAAGAGGTTCATGAGGGTTCAGCAGGAAGTCCAAGGAAGGGTGGAAGAAATGTCGCCTCCTGTCTTTGGTTCACCTGCTGAGGAGCTGGAGATAACAGACCGGACCAGAAGCATCTTCACGGAGCTCTCTTCTGACTTAGAGTTGCCAGAATGCTTGGTGGGCCTGGATGGACACTTCTGTGCTCTATGGGACTTGCTTGGGCCTGGACTCATGCCCCTGAACAGCAGTGATTTAGGGATCAGGTACACTGCATTCTTTATCCTAGTTTCTGGGAAGAATCCTTTTTTAGTAGCCCCAAGCAAGCAGGGGACATGAAATTTTTCTGTCTGCTTATATCTAATTAACGTTCAGTGAGTCTCTGGCTATTTAAAATAGAGAAATAATGCATATTTATTCACACATGCTTTGAGATCTGTGGGTAAAAAATGCTATATTACTACCAACCACAATGAATGCACATACTTTAAATATAATTATCAATTACCAGCTACCACCTGTTGAGATAACTAACTACACCATGCTTCCAAATTTTAGAATTGGAAACATTCTTCAATGTTATATACACTATATTCAACCAACTCATTAAGGGAATTCTTTGTTACTCTTATTATGACTTATGTTATCAGCAAGAGAAATGGGAATTAAGCTATGTGAATTACTAAAACGCCTGAGGACCTGTCGTTAGGGTTTGATCTTCTTATAAAGTCATCTTTCCAAACTCTTTCAAGACACACTTAATGGTGTATATACATATAAAGTCTAACGCAATACTGCTGCCATTGTAAATACAAAATTTTGCCCTCTTGGCAAATCAAATATTAAATGGTTAAAATGCATACAAAGTAAGATGCATTTTTATAAATACAAAGCCCCTTGTGCAAATCAGTTCATAAACCATGCATAAATAGAAGGTATTATGTTACTCTTTCCCCACTCGGGACCCTAGATTGCAGCTAAAACCATAAGACTCTGCTTATAGATGAGCAATTATTATGGGGTTTTTATTCTTCAAAAGCTATTAACATTTTTATAGCATAAGCAAAGTTATTACAAACAACCTCTAAAATGTGAAGAACAATTTCCCTGAAACTCCTCCTAAGTCCGCGCCTCAACATAAGGCCCTGTATTTGTTTACTGAAAAGAGAAAAAAAAAATAGTAAGTAAGTTAAAGCTGCAATAAAAATGCTGTTGGTGTGAAGTCCAGGAAATTTCAATCAAACTGCATTGAGTTCTACACAGCGCATTTTCTCAAGTGCAAGGAGGTGGCATACAAAGCAAATACGCTTCAGTACTTAAGTCATCTGATGCCATTATGAAGGCCATCCTTACTCAGGGCAGTTAGTATCATTACCACCAGCCCCACTCGAGTTAGCTTGGTAGGGACTTTTGGCACCATTACGGTAGGATCCCACAAAACTTCAGCCAGCCAAACTACAAAGGATAAGAAAATGGTGTCTTCATGCCGGTGTCTACAAAAGCATTTTACACAGGCCTTTCCACCATCATACAAAGAATTCATCATTTACAGAATAAGGCAAAGATAGAAGTCTCACCACAATGCTAGGAGTGAGAGATGAATTTCTGAAGTCAGCCCGACCCTCAGCATTTGATAGTTCATCCTAAAAAATAACTGCGAGTATAAAAATACTCTCCCCCAGCATCCGTACAAATTTCCTTGACGCCATGTTGCCATGGAGTGCAGAGACACCTGATAACTAGATAATTTATCTATGTAAGACAGCAATTAGTAGTGACAAGGCTGACTTCATTTCTCATGCTCCTCTCTGAACTGCAGGCCGCAGTGGGGAGTTTGAAGAGGCACCAGGAGAGAAATCAATAGGGTGGGACATCAAGGGAGGTGTCTATTCTTGAAGACTCAGTTGTCCAATCCCCAACTTGCTGCCTCTGAGTTCCAAATCGCAGAGCTGAGGTGGATCTGTACATACGTTTATAAATTACATTGCACATATTTAGGGTATACAACATGATGTTACAAGGCACATAGAGATAGGGAAATGGTTACTATAGTGAAGCTAATTAACATAGCCATCATCTCACACAGTTATCCTTTCATCCTTCTCCTTTTTGCGGCAAGAACAGCTACAATCCACTCATTTAGCCCAAATCCTGAATGCCAGGCACTGTGAGTTCTCTGCAGCTTGCTACAGCTCTCGACCGGCTACTTTGGGTCCCTGGACTTACATCTCCCCACCGTCTGCTTCCTGCCGCAGCCCTCGTGACTGTTTTATTCTCTATTGCTGCATATTTTCTTTCTAAGATTCCGCACAGGAGATCATGCAGTAGCACCACGCCCTCTCTCATTTTATTTGCAGGAAAACGCAGATGCAGGGCCTCAAGGTAAAGGGACTTGTTCAGAGTCGGCAGGCCCCTCTCTGCCACTCCACCCACTGTCACGGAATACCGAGATACTCACCTCACCCTTTAGGTCCTTTCCACTAAAGAAAATTTCAAAAGCCTGAACCTCGGGGCTGATGTAATGAGAAAGAGGAGATTTAAAAGTGCTGGAGAAGGCATTTTCAGTTGGGACAGGAGTGGTTTGGAGGCATGACTGTTTTCTTCTTTGCCCCGAAGCCATGAAAAAAGACATATTTTGAAATGACAATAAGATGGAGGGGGTCTGCACACACACATGCAAAATCCCCAGGCGGAACCTAGGCTTCTTAGTAGTCAGTTTCACGGCTCCTCGCTCACTAAGGATGTGCTCGGAGGAGGGCTGGAGACAGCGCAGACCCCAGACGCAGGGGGTTCACGGCGCTCCCACCATGCGGCTGTTTACCGGAGGTCACAGAGACCTGTGTGACTGGCAGTGAAGCTCCAGGCTACCTGGACAACGCAGGCCTCCACCTGGGGACTGGGCAAGGGCAGCTCTGGGAAGCCAGGGGGAAACCAGACAAAGAGGCCTGCATTAGGGCAGACAGCACGCAGCCTCTGCGCTTCCAGAGAGACCGAGCTCACCAGGCACCAAGTGTCAAAGTGCCAAGGAAGAGGTGCTGAGCCTCAGCTCCACGGAAGGATGTGTCTACCACAGGAATTGCCTGGAGCGATAACCAAATCTACAGATTCACAGAGGCACGGCTGACAGGAGAGAAGACCTGCCGCCGGGTGCCTGCCGCGGTCCCAGCGCGCTGGGAGGCTGAGGCAGGGGGTCCCCAGAGCAATAGAAAACCTAGCTGGGTGTGGTGGCGGGCGCCTGCAGTCCCAGCCACTAGGGAGGCTGAAATAGGAGGCTCACTTGAGCCTAAGAGTTTGAAGTTGCTGTGAGCTTTGATGCCACAGCACTCTAGCTGGGGTGACAGAGTGAGACTGTCTCCAAAAAAAAAGCTTTAAAATGCCACATGAAGTAACTGCAGGAAGACCCTGGGCTGTGGTGCAGCTGTACAGTACCCAGCCATTGTGCACAACGACACATGGACCCAGGAGGAGGCCGTGCTCAACAGAAGCAGAAACACCAGAGACTCTGCCTCTCCCTCCTTCAGGATGGTTTTTGAGATTCACAGCTGCATTTTATACAATGCAGTCACTTACACATATATGTGTGTCTGTGTGTGCACATGAGAGACTTGATTCCATCTACTTTAGTGTTATTTTAGTTTTTCTCGATTAATACCTTTATTCGTGATGAACCAAGTTAAAGAAGCCTATTCCGGCATTGTTGAAATAGAAACTCATCACAGCCCATTAGTCATCTTCCTTGCGCAGCTTTGGGGCCTAGATTGAGGCAATCAGGAATAAATAGATGCTTTGCCCTTGGACTCATGTCTCCTTCAAGGGCTGGCTCTACATACATTCATTTCCTCCTTAGAAAGTCTCCTTTTTTCTTTCTTTCCTTTAATGGGCTGCCACTTTTTCTACTTTTCCAATTTCCTTTCCTCTCTTGGCCCGGCTGTGGACTAGGACCCCTGCCCCATCTCGCCTGTCTTGGCTGTCTCAGGTTTTTTCACTTAAGAACTGGACTCTCCAACAAGGAAATGGATAGAATAACAAAACTCAGAAGGAAGGAAAAGTTATGAAGGTCCTGGCTGTATTACAATATACTCAGGGTAATTGTCTGTGCTCCGTATTTCCTGGTGGTTCCTTTCCCAGATGATATTTTAAGGCCTCTGCTAAATGGTGCTCCTGTTGCTGGGCTGAGCTGCTTAGGGTTGCGATGATGGATTAAAATGTTGTCATCGCAGCTAGATGAGATCAAATTCTGAGCCCGGTGAGATTCTGGTTGTAACTCTTACTCCAGGAATGACCCCCACCTTGTCAGACTCCTGGCATCTTAGACAACAAAGCCATTTTCTTCCCTGACCCCGGAACCTTTTTCCTTAGGTTTTTCCTTAGAAAAAGGAAGCTTCTTCCTTAGAAACTGCTCTCCCTGACTTTGGAGACATCTCCTGTCTCCCTGGGTGGCCCTTTGGAATTTTACGATTACCCACCATCTCTCATTATGGAAGGAAGCTCAAGACCCCATCCCCAAACCCCGCGAGCCTCAGAGAACTTCAAGACTCTCCCCTGGGCTCAGATCACCTGGTGTCACCCTTCAGCTCTCCGTCCCTCCCCTTATTTGCCTTTCCAGGGGACCGGGGTGGGGCGGGTGGGGCGTCCTAACTATCCCTGGGCTTCAGAAAACCAACCTTTGAGAAGTCCAGGTTCTATCTCTCAGGGAAGCCTGTGGTTCTCAGCGAGAACTACAAACCACTTAATTTGAAACTGAGACCCTCCTTAGCTCCCTGCTTCCAGCCGACACCCCAGCACCCAGAGACAGGGCTCCACCTCATCACTCCAGTCCACTGACTGTCCATGTTTAGAGGCCCCTATCTCTGTGACGAATCCTCCTGAGATCTCTTCTCAGGGACCGCTGCAAAACTGTCCTGAGATCAAAAACAAACACAATCGGTGCCAGGTGCCCAGTATGCAAACATGTCACACCAGGCATTGGGCCGAATGCTTTTCAGTTTGTTTCCTCTTATCCACAAAGCAAACCTGTAAGATGAATATTTTGTACCTCACCTTCAGGTGAAGGAACTCATGAGTAGGGGTGAAATAACTTGTCCCTGGTCTCAAAAATAGTCAAGGGTGCCTCATTCCAAAGCCCCAGGGCTCGTTTTCTTAATCTGTGCGTTCCACTGCCTTACTAGAGACAAAACAAGCCCAGCGTGACCTGGGTTATTATGGGCTGTGCATCTATCTCCCAACAATCGTCTTCCCGCCCCACCTGCACCAGAGAATGGGGTGTTTTAATGTCCAACTTTACAATACAAAAATAATTTAAATATATATTGAATAAAAATAATTTTAATATTTAAAAATATTTCTGTAAACTGCTGTGTACACAACTTCCACTTCAGAAAGCAGAGGGCTACTTCACCAGGGAAACTACCTTTAACAGAGTCTGCGAGGCTGCTAGGTACACCAACTGTTACACAGCTTGTGCCAGGAAAAGAATTTCCTCCCATTTGGGAATTCCAGTCAAAAACATAGGATAATAGCATAGGAATACAGGGAAAGGGGAAAGGGAGGGGAGGGGAGGGGGGAGTATGGGTGGAGGGAGGGCAATTAGTGGGATCACACCTACGGTGCATCTTAGCAGGGTACTGGTGAAACATATTAAATGTAGAGTATCAATGTCTTTATATAGTGATCAAGAAAATGCCATGAAGGCTATCTGTAACAGTATATAAAAATATTTCTGAATGTATATGAAGCACATTGTGCCCTATGATTGCACCAATGTACACATTATGATTCAATAAAATTATAAAAAAAAGAAGCTATTCATAGCCTTACACGTACTACATGTGCTAACAACCACAGCAAAAAAAAAAAAAATAGAAAATGATAGTAACAAATTATGATTCTTTTAACAAAATAAGAATTTATAATATCATACTGATATGAATGAACAAACATTTCCCAAAATCATATTGTGCATTTTATGATGAAGAAATTTAAAATTCAAGGAATTTAAGGGATTAGTATTCAATTAAATTTCCTGAATTAGAAATGAATATACCTCCCAACTTTGAAGTAAATACATAATATAACATTTTTCTAGAAGTAGAAGATTGGGAATGAAATTCTTTATTGTATATTGAAATGGTGTATTTTAAAATGCATACTTTGTATTGTGAAAATAAAGTTTAATAAGTTCTCTTGGGATTATTTTGCTTAGAAAAAAATGCTATAGTTATGACTTAATACACTTCACTAAACATAACTTTAAGAACCAAATTTTCTTAAAATGTGAAAGTTACACTGGATTTTAAATTTAGTCATAGAATCTGCTTAATCAATGATAAAAGGATGCAAATTGAATAAACTATGGACTTAATTCCAAATCCAAATTCTAGTGAGTGTTTTATTGCTTATTCAAGCTCAAGGAAGAATTTTAACTACTATAGATAAATGATTGCTAGATGCTAAGTTATGTATTTATTTAGGATTCCCCTGGAATAGTATTGTATTTAAATAAGAAATCCTATATCTTTTTGAGAATTTTATATTCATCCACATGATCATGGTCAACATCAAAGTTATAACATTAGGAACCCAGGGAAGAAAGAAAGAACTCAAGCAAAAATGGGGTAACTATAGCAGACTTTCTTTCTCTTTGTGAATTTTCTAACACATGTTTGATGGTCAAAGCAAACATTGAAAAAATTGTTGATGTGGAAACAAATGTATGTAGAATAATATTTGAAGACACATATGTTGTAAATAGAGGAAGATAAAGGAATGTAAATGGAGGGAAGATTTCTAAATTGTAATCAAACATAAAAGGATAAAATCACTGGGCTGGATAAATTTTGCATAGATTATCCGAGGTCTAGAGAAATGACCAAAATAGTCTAAAAACCTAAAACATTATATATAGATTAAAAACTGAATTCTAAGGGGGAAAAAAAAACTTCACGTAACCTAGAGAAAAACAAATGAATAAAATATATAAAACAAAACAAACAAAAATGACAAAAGTAAATAGCACTCTTAAGCTCTAAAATACTAATAATTATGGGAAATATAAATATTCAAAATGTTAATTAAAATAAAAGATTGGTAGTCAATTAGAGCAATGACCTAACAATATGCAGTCTATAAGAAACTAACTTAAAAGATAACAGTATAGGCTGATTGAAAGGAATAAGACAGATAAAGTTCTAGCATGAAACTTTAACCAAGAGAATGTAAGATGGCTATATTAATATGAACTAAAACATTAACCAAGAGAAAGTAAGATAGCTATATTAATATGAACTAAAATAGACTTCAGATCACAGAAAATAAGCAGATTCAAAAAGAAACATTTTTTGATGTAATATTCATGCCACCAAGAAACATAATGATTTTAAATATGTATGTAACAAACAATAGAATTGAAATATGTGAAGTAAATATGATAGAACTGAAAAGAGAAATAGATAAAACAGAATTATAGTTGGAGACTTCAATATTTCTCTATAATAGTTGATGGGACAACTAGACTGTAGGTAAGCAATAACATAAAAGAACTCAATGGCACTGTAAAACAATAGGTTTAATGAACATTTATAAAACACTTTACCCAACAGCAGTAGAATATAAATTATTTATAAGTACTGATTGATCATTCAGTATCATACACTATGTTCCATATCACACAAAAATTCAATATATTAAAAAATATCAGGGTGTGTTTCCAAGAACAATGTTCTCAAACTGAAATTCAATAACAGAAAGTAAATAAGAAAATCTCTAAACACTTAGAAACTAAACATAGTATTCCTAAATAGGCCATGGGTTAATATGGATGTCCCAAGGGGGGAAATTACCACATTGAACTAAATAAAAACTAAATATAGCATGTTAAAATTTTGACATACAGATGAAACAGTGTTGAGAGAGAAATTTATAGCATTAAGTGGATACATTACAAAAAAATGAGAGTCTAAAATCAATAATTTAGGCTCCATCCTAAAGACCTTAGAAGGTAAGAAGAGAATACACCCAAATCAAGCAGAAGGAAAGAAACAATATAAGAAAAGAAAGAAAGAAAACTGATACATAATACTAGAGAGAAAATTAATAAAACTAAATGTTGGTTCTTTGAAAAAATTTATAAAATTGGCACACCCTACCATAATTGACAACAGAAAAGAGAAGACATAAATTACTAATATCATGAATGAAACAAAGAATATCTCTATAGCCTTAATAGATATCATAAAGATAATTAGGCTATATTAGGAAACATTTATACCATAAATTTAACAACTTACATGAAATTTCTCAATTTTTACAATTCATTGAAAAGCACAATCAGAACTCACTAGAATATAGCTAATTTTATGGTTGTACAAAAATTAAAGAAATTAAATTCATAGTTAAATAAATCCCTCCTCCCCAAAAGTAATGAGGCTCAGAGATTTTTTCTGAGGAATGTACAAAGTATTTAAAGAATAATTGAAACTGACTTTACACAATGTCTTCCAGAAAGTAGCGAAAATGATGGAATGCTTCACAACTCATGTTATGAAGATAGTGCTAACCTGATATAGAAAAGAAAGAGAGAGGGGAAGGAAGGAGAGAGAATGGAAGAGAAGGAAAGGGAGAGGAGAGGAGGGGAGAAATATGAAAAGAAAGAACTATGGACCAATAGCTGAGGAATGATTATGCAAAAGCCCTTAATAAAATATTAACAAATAGAATTCAGCTATATATAAAAATAGCTATACGTCACTACTAAGTGGTGTTTATTTCCCAGATGTAAGGCTAGTTAAACATTACAAAACAAAGTGATCTACACATATATTAACAAGTTAAAGAGAAAAAAAGAAAAAATCCACAAACATACCAATCTATACAGAAAAGATTGAATAATGAAAACTCTCAAAATTATCGTAATAAAGGAAATTTTCCTAATTTAATATGAACCATCTACAGAGAAAGACAGAAAGAAATCTATATATAGTATTACTCATAGTAAACTAGGACTGAATGCTTTTCTCATGAGATCAGTAATAATTAAGTTTGTATACTGTAACAGCTCTTACTTGACATAGTGCTAAATGGAAGAATAAATCTCTCATTCAGATACTGCTTTGCTCTAAGTATTTCAGCCATGTAAGAGACATTATGAAAAGAGAAATAGTGAAGGGTTGCACGTTGTCGTAAGTATTAGATGTTAGGCCAGTGATGGAAGCTGAACTCAAAGATGAGCTATGAAATATTTGAAACTGCAGTCAACTGCTTCCAGTGCATATGTATCAAGAAGAACAAGGCAGTTAGGAGTCTGTTCAAAGGGCTAAAGACTGATAAACATGATCTAATTAAGTTATTACTTGGCCATGATTAAAATTAACAATAAGAGAACTCTTGAGCAGTGCCTATGGCTCAAAGGGGTAGGGCCAACCCGATATGTGGAGTTGGAGGAGGTGGGTTCAAACCTAGCCCTGGAGGTGGTGGGTTTAAACCCAGCCCTGGCCAAAAACTGCAAAAAAAAAATAAATAAAAAAAATAAGAGAACTCTGAGTAATTAGCCCCTCATTGTGTCTATCTGACAAAAGATAGGACCTGCATGTTGTGATAAATAGACAAAACCAAAAATTCCACTATTACTTTATACTCAACATCCTTAATACAAGAAAAATATGAGTTCAAGCGAGAAAGTAAGAAAATATGATCCATAATTAAAACACAATGTAGTTGATACTATACCTTAAAGTCTAACACGACAGTATTATATAGGCCCATGTCTAGGGTCAAGAAATGAATATGAAGTAACATTCTGTGAATTATAATGATGGCACTGCCAAGAAAAACGACCACTGTAAACCTCCAACTGTTTTCTAGGTTTTCATATATATTTATTTTATGTGCCATATAAGAGTTCCTAGAAACTTAATTTATTTGGAAACCTTGAAATTTAGCTAAACCTTGACCGTTAAGAGGAGTTATGTTATAAGCTTATCTAGTAAATCGTTGGAATATTAAAACTCACCTAATCCCCCCCATATTTAGATTAGAGATGAAAAAACAGAGGCCTAAATACATTATATCTTGGATATATATTATGGAAATGGAACTGATTTCCTAATGTTCTGATTCTAAATTCAAAATTATTTGTACATCCTTCTTTATGCAGATAAATTTTTGAACTGTGATAGAAAGTGCACTTATTAAGATAAACTTTCTTTGCCATTAATTCTCTCAGCATGTTAAATAGACAATGATGCAAATATACTGATGATTATTATTTTAAAAAATGAAGTTAGATCACTAACGCAAAAGTAAATATTTAAGTCAAATTTATAATTGGTGAAAAGAATAAAACATTTATTTGAATAGAAGTTTATTTTATTTCACCTTAAAAAAATAAATCTCCTTTACCATTTTTAAAAATAATCTGCTTATATATTGGGAATAGAAAAATAAGGTTTTGGAAAATAGAGAAGATATTGTTTTAGCAAAGTAGATAAAAAGCAAAAGCACTTACTATTGTCAGAAATTTTGCTAGATGAATCTATAAGCCAAAGCAGACAGTGTTACAATTATTGGTCTTAATGTTTATCAGCTTTAATTCAGCTGAAGGATAAGTCACATCCCATCAGTAACAGGGTCTATTTTTAGTTCAATTTTAGTAGAGAAATTGACATTTGCCCATTACTATATTCACCATAGACTAAGATTTTTAATTTTTAGAAAAATTGAAAAGTCACAATGAGATAACATTGAAATGATAGTGAACATGTATTAAGTCATACAACCTAGTTTTGAAAAGATTATAAAATTTGTCAGAATTAATTTAGTTTATTGGCCTTTGTTTCTTCAATAATTATTTTTATAATTGTTATCAAATAATAACTATATACATTTATGGGGTACAATGTGATAATTTGATATACAATGTGGTATGTTTAAATCTAACTGGTCTTTATTTTTGTGCTGTTTTGATTACTGTAGATTTGCAGTATAAAGTCTGATAATGTGATTTCTCCTGATTTGTTTTTATTTCTAAGTAATACATTGGCTATTCAAGTTTTTTTCTGATTCCATTTAAAATATACTACTATTTTTTCAAGTTCTTTAAAGTATAACATTGCTGCTTTGATAGAATATGCATTAAATCTGAAGATTGCTTTGGGTAGTATGGACATTTTAACAATGTTGATTCTTCCCTGACATGAGCATAGTATGTTTTTCCATTTGTTTACATCTTCAGCTACTGCTTTACTCAGGATTGTGTAATTGTTATTATAGATATCTTTCATGTCCTTTGTTAGATAAATTCCCAGGTATTTCATCTTCTTTGACACTACTATGGAGAGAGTAGAGTCCTTGTCTACATTTTTCAGCTTGACTATTGTTAGTATATATAAAAGCTACTGATTTGTAAATATTGATTTTGTATCCTGAGATGCTGCTGTATTCTCTGATCACTTCAAAGAGTTTTGTAGTTGAGTGTCTGGGATTTTCCAGGTATAAGATCATGTCATCTGCAAAGAGTGAGAATTTGATCTCCTCTGACCCCATTTAATCCCCTTCTCTGGCCTGATGGTCATGGCTAAGAAGTCCATTACTATTTTTAATAGCAGTGGTGACAATGGACATCCTTTTCTAGTTCCAGATCCAACTGGAAATGTTTTCAATTTTAGTCCATTCAATATGATATTAGATGTGAGTTTGCCGTAGCTGGCCTCTATCAGTTTAAGGAATGTCCCACGTAAGCCTATTTTCTTAAGTGTTCTAATCATGAAAGGATACTGGATATTATCAAAAGCTTTTTCTGCATCAAGTGATAGTATCATATGATCTTTGTTTTTTATTTTATGTGATGTATTATATTTATAGATTTACATATGGATGTTGAACCAACCTTGTAACCATGGAATAAAACCAACTTGATTGTGGTTTAAACTTTCTTTGAAGTGTCATTGAATTCTCTTTGCTAGGATATTATTGAATATTTTTGCATTGATACTCGTTAATGATATTGGTCTATAGTTTTCTTTCTTTGTTGGGTCCATTCCTGATTTGGGGATCAAGGTGATATTCACTTCATAGAATGTGTTGGGGGCATTCCTTCTTTTACCATATTTTGGAAAAGGTTATATAATTTAGGCACTAGTTCTTCTTTGAAGGATTGAATGGTCCTGGGCTTTTCTTTTGGGGGGAGATTTTTGTATACTTGATGCTATTCAGTGCTTGATTTAGGTCTATTCAAAATTTCTAATTCTCTCTGGTTTAGTCTAGGGAGGTGGAACGCTTCCAGGTGTTGGCCTATTTCCTCTAGATTTTTATATTTCTGAAAATAGAGTATTTTGTAGTAATCATTGAGGATTTTTTTAAACTTCTGTTTTATCTGTTGTTATTTCTCCTTTATTGTTTCTGATTAATGTTATTGGTGATTTTACTTTTCTGTTTATGGTTAGGTTAGTCAAAGGTTTATCAATTTTATTAAATTCCCTTCCATGAGCAGGGAATTTGTTTTAAGCTCTTTTTTAAAGAGCCATTTTTTTTTGTTTTGTTAATCTTTGAATAATTCTTTTTTTTTCAGTTTTATTTAATTCTGCTCTAATTTTGGTTATTTCTTTTCTTCTGCTGGGTTTAGGGTTGGATTGTTCTTTCTTTTCCAGCTGCTTAAGATGATTCATTAGGTTGTTGACTTTCTTTTTTTTTTTTTTTTTTTTGATGAAAGCTTCTAATGCTATAAATGTCCCTCTTAGGACTGCCTTTGCAATATCCTATAGGTTTTGATAATTTTTGTTTTCATTATCATTTTGTTCCAAAAATATGATGATTTTCTTCTTAATCTCATCTTTGACCCAGATAACATTTAGCCTCAGGTTACTTAGTTTCTATGACTTTGTTTGAGTATAAAGATTTCTTTTGCTACGGAGTTCAACTTTTATTCTGTGATGGTCCAAGAAGATATAAGGAATGATTTTTATTCCTTTAAATTATTGAGATTAGACTTGTGTCCTAAGATATGATCAATTTTGGAGCATGAGCCATGGCCTGATGAGAAGAATGTATATTCAGTTTTATTAGGATAAAAGGTTCTGTATATTTCTGTTAAATACATTTGTTTTAGGGCCTAGTTTAAGTCCATAATTTGTTTTTTTTTAGTTGCTTCTTGGAAGAATTATGCAGAACTGACGTAGGGGTGTTAAAATCTCCAACTATTATAGTGCTGGAAGATATCAAATTGTTCATATCTCTTAGGGTAAGCTTTGTGAATTGAGGAGCAATTAGGTAGGGTGCTTAAATGTTACATACTGAAATATCTTCATGCTGAGTGTTTCCCTTGACAAATATGCAGTGTCAATCCTTGTCTTTTCTTATCTTTGTTGTTTTACATCATACTGTATCTACAAATAAAATTTCAACCCCTGCTTCTTTTTGATTTCCATTTGCCTTTATTATAGATGTTCATTCCTTTACCCTGAATCTTTTTTTTATCCTTTGAGGTATAATGAGTCTCTTTTAGACAGTAATACTTGGCCTGAATTTTTGTATCTTGTCAGGCAAGCTATTTCTCTTTAGAGGACAATTTAAATCTCTCACATTAATGAAAGAATTGATAGTTATGATAGTGTTTTGGCCATCATGTTTTTCAAAGGTCTAGTGCATACTTTCAATCTTTCACTGTTGTGGAAGTTAGGTTTTGTTTGATAAATTCTGGGTGAGTTTGCTTCATGGTAGACCAATGTGCTGGTCATCATGGAAAATAGATCTGAATATTTCCTGGGAAGCTGGTTTAATTAAGGCAAACTTCTTTAACAAGTGTATGTCAGTGAAGTATTTGATTTCCCCCATCACAAATCAAACTCAGTTTAGCTGGATGTGGGATCCTGGGCTGAAAGTTGTTTTGTTTTAGAAGACTCTGTATCTTCTTCTGGCTTGAAAAGTTTCTGCTGAAAGGTATGAAGTTATTCTAATATTTCTCCCTTTGTAGGGAATGCTTTTCTTACAACTAGATGCTTTCAGGTTTTTCTCCTTCCTATTAAATTTGGCAAAGTTAATTACAATGTGTCTAGGGGATGCTTTATTTCAATTGAATCATCCTGGGGTTCTAAAACTATCTGCCATCTGAATTTCTGTATTTCCTCTGCAAGAATTCTTATTGTATTTCTTAACTGTGAATTAAGGAAACAAATACAGGAAATAATTCACTAGGCATAAATTCATTGAAAGAAATTATAATTCTACTGAAGAGTCATAAATACAGTACATGTATAATTCTGAATGTCATAAATATATTGCTTTTTATGATTTTCCCTCTTTATTTCTGGTGTTGTTCATTTATTTTCATCTTTGTGTGGCAGAATGGTGTCCCAAAGGGATAAATAGAAAATTTCACCCCTCACCCTGCCTCATAATTCAAGTAAAAAAGAAAATATGCTTTGGTTCAGTGAAGTTTGTTTAATCTCTTGTTTTTTTGTTTATTTTCATTTCAAGTGTATTCAGCTAGAAGAAAGGAACAAATGCTTCCTAGTAACACAAGTGTTTATTATCTGCCAATCAGTAAACTAAACCAAAGTAAAAAGGTGAGTATTTTCCTTAATTTGAGATTTTACTATCTGGACTAGGAGAAAATAATTAATAATTACTTTGTTGGGGGTAACTCTCTTTGATGACATAGAACAGAGAGAAGGTGGGTGGCGCCTGTGGCTCAGTGAGTAGGGTGCTGGCCCCACATACCAAGAGTGGCAGGTTCAAACCTGGCCCTGGCCAAATTGCAACAAAAAAATAGCCAGGCATTGTGGCAGGCGCCTGTGGTCCTAGCTACTTGGGAGGCAGAGGCAAGAGAATCACCTGAGCCCAAGAGCTGGAAGTTGCTATAAGCTGTGATGCTATAGCACTCTACTGAGAGTGACAGAGTGAGACTCTGTCTCTAAAAAAAAAAAAAAAAGGAAAGAAAGAAAAGAGAGAAGGAATTTACATTGGATTATTCCCATACAGCACTATGAGAACACAGACCAGCACTATAACTTGTCCATTCTCTCCATAGTTCTTTACAATGAATATCAAAGGAATACCTGAGAACTTGTCATGTTGCAGTTTTGAGGAAAGAAGAATCATCCCCTAAAAAAAAGAGATGGTGGCTCACATCTATAATCCTAGCACTCTGAGAAGCTGAGGCAGATGGATTGCTTAATCTCAGTAGCTCAAGACTGGCCTGAGCAAGGGGACGATTCCCTCTACAAAAATAGCCAAGCATTGTGGTGGGCACTTAAAGTCCCAGATACTCGGGATGATCACTTAAGCCCAAGCATTTGAGGTTGCTGTGAGCTATGATGCCACAACATTCTACCCAGGTTGATGGAGTAAGAGTCTATCTAAAAAAAAAAAAAAAAGTTGCAGCCACAGATTTGAGAGCCTTGAAGAGTGAAACTAAAAAAGAAAACATTAGCATGAACTAAGGAGAGAGGTTCAAGTAGGAAAATGCAAAACCTTCCTCTGAGAATTTTACTTCTGTAAAACTCCAGTCTTGTGAGTTGAACAGAATCAAATAAAATATTATTCTGAACTTTATACTTTCATATTCTATTTACATCCTAAAATCTCCCTGTCTTTTAGTGAGGAACATTTTATTCTTGTACTACAGTTCTTTTCTTTCTTTCTTTCTTTCTTTTTTTTTTTTTTTTGTTGCAGTTTTTGGCCAGGGCTGGGTTTGAACCCGCCACCTCCAGCATATGGGGCCAGTACCCTACTCCTTTGAGGCACAGGATCCACCTGTATTACAGTTCTATGTTTTAAATTAAATAGCCTGATAAAGCATGGTAATTAGATTAAAAGAGAAAAAAATGCAAAGATAGACTGGATAACAACAGTAAGCTGCTAACAGAAAATACACTGGGAATGAAAGGATATAGGAAGTTTGAAAAAATGAGCATGAAAATGCATATACAATCAAATTCTATTAAAGGTAAAGGTGATGTAATTATACTAATGTTATAAAGAATACATTTAAGGCTCTTTAAAGCCTAGTAGGCTGCCAAAATCCTCACATAACATTATTCTGACCACTCCTTTTGATTCATTCCACTTGGAAGGATCCTTGTCATTATATAGAGGCCAGTAAGAGAATTTTCCTCTCTATCAGGTAAGTCTTTTGGGGAAAATATCTCTATTGCTGGAGAGAAGCAACGTCATTTCATCAAAATCAACATTCATAAAGATGTAACAATTTTAAATTGGTATGTACTTAATAATATTTTTTAAATGGAGAAAAATTAACAAACTTTAAAAGAAAGGAGAAATTATCCAATTATAGTATTTTAAACACACATCTTTTTCAGTAATCAATAGAACAGAACAAAGTATCAATAATGATTCAAAACACGCAAGCAGCATGATTATATAAGCCAGCAAAATGAATATACATAAAATGCCATAAGAAATAATTGCAAAATATGCATTATTTTCATGAAAACTGGAACACTTTCAAATAATCAAATCTTCATAATTTTTTACCATGGTGAAATTAATACCAATTACAAAAATATACCTGTCGAACATCTCATATTTATAAATTAAGGGATGTATGTTTAAGCCATTTATCCCTTTTCTTCTTAAAGGGAAGAAAAGAGAAAATATTTTATCTAAATTATAATGTATGATATATACACAACAAAAGATAGAGAAAGCAGCTCCTATAAGACTTAAAGAAAGATGCTAACTTTAAAGGTGCATATTAGATTATCAGAAAGAATGAAAGTTGATGAATTCAACCTTTATCTCAAATAGATAGTAAAAGATGAGAAAAAAAGTCAGAGAAGGAGGTGGCAGAATTATGGCTCTCCAGAGATGTTCAAGTCTTAATCCCCACACCTGTGGATGCTTTGGGTCATATGGTGAAAGAGAGTTAAGGTT
Source organism: Arctocebus calabarensis (assembly GCA_963573935.1). NCBI lineage: Eukaryota > Metazoa > Chordata > Mammalia > Primates > Lorisidae > Arctocebus > Arctocebus calabarensis. The sequence goes on from CAUYON010197296.1 coordinate 70,879, forward strand.
GCACATAGAATTAAGGTGCTTCCCAGCTGATCTTAAAATATGGAAATTATCTGGTGTTATGTGAGTAGATGCCAAATAATCACAAAGGTCCTTTTAAAGTGAGAAAGGGAGGCAGGAACTGAGGTCAGACTAACAATGAGGATTTGGCTCACCATGGATGATTTTGAAGACAGAGAAAGACTGCTATATTCAGGAAATAAATAGAAACCTCATCCAGAAACTGTCCCTCCACTTTAGCCCAGTGAGACCTATCTTAGACTTCTGACTTTCCAGAAATGTAGTTTAATAAATTCAAGTTACTTTAAGTTACTAATATTGTAGTAATTTATTACAGCAACAGCAGAAAACTAATATGTATAAGAAAGAAAATGATGAACTATAGAACTGAAAGTAATTAACAAACTAATGTAAAAATAATCAACAAATTTGGTTTTATGAAAAGACTTATAAAAAAAAGACAAGATAAACCCCTAGTAAGACTCATGAAGGAAATAGCATAGATAAACAATATAAAAAATGAAAATCATAAACATCAGTAAAGATGTTAAAAGGAGTAGGAATAGTATAGATAACTTTTAAACATGTAAATTAAGTGGATAAAGTCTCAGAAAAATATATTTTACCAAAATTGATTCAATATAGAATAGAAAATTTGAATAATAGTTTACCAAACAAAATCAATCAGCAGGGAAGACATCTCTCCAACAGCCTGGCCACTCTGAAGCCAATTGTCCAATTTGTAACCACATTCCAGAACCAATAGTGATGTGTTTGTGGCAAGAGTTCACAAAATCAGCATGCCTGTGTGAAGTTTGAAAGGGAAGACATCATTTTTCTGAATGTGGATGTAGCCCCTGAAGCTGATGCAGCCATCTTTTGCTCTCAAGAGATTAGAATGCTGCTATTTCCAGCAAGACTCAAGTGGAAAAATTTAATACTATCAAGAACACCAGTGACAGCCCTGTGCTACTGGTATAAAACAAACCTCAAGACTGCCCCTCCTCTGAACTTTCAACATATTTATGAAATAACACATTGTCTTTATTCATGTCGGTGTATGTGGCACTTTTAGTTTTGAAACTTAAGAAAAACAAAAAATATGTGGCTCATGAATGAATGAATGAATAATTGTAGTTACACATAAGCAAATCATTTATTCTGCTAGTGAATGAAAAGCAATTGAAATTTGTAAGAATGAATCTCAGTGGGAACACCCACAGAAACATGGTAATAAAGTAGAATGATGAATGAACTTCAACTATGAAATTTGTTCTCCTTCACGTGAAGCTAAGGTAAAAATCAAAATGTACATAAGCTAAAACTTGGATCCCTCACTTCCATCATTAGCAGCAATTGTCTTAACAGATAAAAAAAAATTACTTAAAATTTCAACATTACAAAAAAAAATAAAAGAATAATAAATCCCCTCCTTTGAGTCTATTTGGAAGATCAACACAAAGATTTTTTATAAGCTGTAAAACAATATATATTTTCAGATAAAATATCCCCATTCCTTTAATTTCATGTATTTTTCCAGGAGTTACATTAATTTCAACACATATGACAAAATGTCATAGTATAGAATTTAAAAAATCTAAATATGGTTCAATCCCCACTATAATAAGTGAAAGTAATTACTTTAAAATATTCTCTTAATTGTTCTGAAATACTTCCAGTAATACTGACTGTATCTTTATTAACATTAAGAGTGTAATATTTGCATTTTGGGGGGGGCTGGGTTTGAACCTGCCACCTCTGGTATATGGAGGTGCCCTACTCCTTTGAGCCACAGAAGCCACCCATATTTGCATTTTTTTAAAAAAAGCTTTCATGATTATTTAATGTCTAAAAACTGTAAGATCAGTAAAATAGTCTCTTCTCAGAGAAAATACTATAGGAAAAATGCATTTTCACAAAAGGTCAAAAATAATCTCCAAAGAAACTATTCTTAACCCTACACAACTTAGATTTTTTACTGGGGTAAAGAAGTTGTGTAAGGAAGTGAAGTCTTTATCAGTTGGTTCATTATTCTTAGCCCTGCAGTCTAATGATCATCAGCTACTTTAGTGCACATCAGAAACCTTGCATTATGATGATCATATCACATTCATTAGCTTCAGACTGGACTATGACTTTTTCAATTAAATGTTACCTGTAGCTGGTATAGTGGCACCTACCCTTAGCCCTAGCTAATCTGGAGGCTGAAAGTGGAAGACCACTGGAATCAAGTAATTTGAGGCTACAATGACCTATGATCAAGGCACTGCACTCCAGCTAACAGACAAAGTGAGACCTTGTCTCAAAGAAAAAGTAAGTGTTACCATATCTTATCATATATAACTGCAATGAGATTACCTATTATTAATAGTCATAATGGTTCCATTGGGTAGAGTGAGTAGAGCTGATAGGTTTTTCTATGTTCTATTGAAGTCCTACGAATACCGCCATTTTGATCTATTTGTTCATTGCCTATTACCTGGATGAGAAGAGAGGATTATTACCATATAATGAAGCAAACTCAGCTAGTCCTCAGGGAACTGAAATTTTAAGTGTGGTCTCATTTGAACTACCACCTAAGCCTCTGAGTTAAAGAAGAATGCTCCATACCCTGGTAAGCCTTTGAACAACTACAACTCTGGAAAATATCTTGACTTTAATAATCTCATGAGATGAGCCAAGCCAAAATTGATCAGATAAGCTTTCTCCAAAGCTAGGCCTATAAAATCTTTGAGAAAAAACTATTATTGTTATAAGCTAATTTGTAGACTTTTTTTTTTTTAACCCAGTGTTGTATAACTAATAATTGTGCTCATCTTAAAAGCTCTCCACTAAAGGGATATTCAAAATATTTAATTTGGTTGAGTCTCCTTCCTGAGTGTTGGTGAAATTGATGTCTCAGGAAAGTTAGTGACAAAGAATTCTTTAGAATCTCAGTGAAGTGTGCATTGTTTGTTTAATTGGGAACAACAAGGACAAACATTAGAGAGAATCGTATTAACACACTGCTATATGTGAACCCTTTTGTTCTTAATCTACCTGTTAATGTATTTTACACTCTTCCCTAGAATGTCTTAATCCATCAAAATTGTATTGTATTAGTAGAAAGAACATACAGTTTCTTTTCTTGGTTGAAATAAAACTTGTTAGAAAACAATGATTTCTATCCCTCTGAGCCTTTCCAGAAATATAAAACTATGTAGAAAATAATAGAGAGACAAAAATCTATAGTTAAATTGATAAATGGCAACAAGAAAAAGAAATTCAGAGGCTGAGTGCCAGTGTGGTGGCTCACGCCTATGATCCTGGCACTCTAGGAGGCTGAGGAGGGAGGATTGCTTGAGCTCAGGAGTTGAAGACTAGCCTGAGCAAGAGCGAGACTCTGTCTCTGCTAAAAATGGAAAAAGGGGTTGGGCTTTGTGGTGGGTGCCTGCAATCGCAGCTACTGGGAAGGCTGAGGCAGAAGGATCTCGTGTAGCTTGAGCCCAAAATTTTGAAGTTGCTGTGAGCTATGATGATGACATGGCACTCTACCCAGGGAGACCTAGTGACTCTCAAAAAAACAAAACAAAACAAACAAACAAACAAAACAGAAGAAATTGAGAAATGAATCTCAAGTTTCCAAACTGGACATGTTGAATAGGATCAAGCAAGAAGGATGGCGTGAACATTGGTTAAGTGAGGTTTCCAGAAACAGATTCTTCTGTGATAAAATAGAAAATGGCATGCCTCTTTATCACATTAGTATACTAGAAAGATTTTTACAGCCTTATGAGAAATAATTGCTTTGTACTATAAGCTGCCACTAAAATCAACGTTTCTAGCATTATTTCAAGAACAAAGACAGTTTTCAATGAAATTCAACAAATGAGTTTTCATAAATAATGTTAAATTAACTGCTCCATCTTTCTTGGTAATTATTTAATTACTGTCTTAAATATTGACAAAAATATTAATACAGGTTTTCTGGATTATTTTTATGGCCTTTCTGGTGCCTTTCGATCACATATATATGCCTAGAAAATATTAGAGTAGCTTTGTATTCACACACATATAGGAATACAGAATCCTTACCCCGACTCTGTTTATAGGTCCATATGAACAGCCCAACTAAATCATATCACTTCCAAGAAGATTTTGTTTTAATGTAGCTTACGGCCAGCAATCAAATTTAAAAAATTTCCTGTAAACTAGCTGAAATTATAATATCATTGTTTATGGACACCACTATGTTTCAAGGCATCATATGTGATTTGTGTTTTTACATGGACATGTTGAAATATAGGTGATAGATTATATGAATAGATGACCTATTTTTGTCATTAGGAAACATTTCTTTAAAGAGGTTTTTGGTTTTTCTTTGCTTTGTTTTTGGAGAATGGGAAAGAAATGCGGTTTACCAGATTAGGAAGCTAGAGTTCCTATGTAAGTGGAACACTGCTCTCTGTGTTGAAAAATATCAGTGTGAAAAATGAGATCTAAATGCTTTTGGTTTCAGAAAACATAAACGAGCAAACAGCTGTAAAATCTTAGGGCTGCATGAGAAACCAATTTGAAATGTGAACAACAGAGAGGACATCCATTATTCAAATTGCTATCACTAGACAAGTATAAAATTTATTTGATGTAAACATAATTTCTGAAAGGTAGCTAAGAATTTCCCTCTTTAAATGAAAAATGAAACATTATTCCCAGAGCTTTTTAATAGTGTAGTCTTATATTATTGCATTATCTTGTACTTTCTGAGTTTTCTGTATCAATTTATAGAACGAAAATGAATGTAAATATACTTTTCTCTTAGTAAAACCATATTTAATAGTAAATTTGTGAATAAGACTTCTATTGACAATGATGGAAGCTCTTTTCAAATCTACAAAATCCCAACATTTGAGGTAATCTGAGCACATTTTTGTTCTTTGCTGAAAAATTATAAATAAAATATGTATGTCATCAATGTATATAAGTCTATTCACCAAACTTTTCAGGTTGCATTCAGATGAATCAAAAATTTTAAACTGGGATTGATAAAAAAAAAAAAAAATCAGGTGTCAAGTCAAACAATAATGTTTGAATAAGGTGTGGTTCATGGTTATAAAGAGGGGAAAAAGTTGGTAAGTAAATTAAACCAGAAACCTATTAATAAAATGGTAGACTGTTATCTCAGAAAAAATTATCCCTCCCCTTCTCAGATTTTGAAGACATGATTGTTATATCAATTAGTGTCGTCCCACAGACTGTCAAAGCTTGAAGATTTGTTTTTTTCTCTTTATTCTATTTTCTCTCTGATGTTCATATTGGGTAATTTCTGTTATTTTAACTTCTATTTCACTCATTCTTTTCTCTGTATCTTCTGATTTTGAGACTGCTCACTCTGTGTGTCTGTGTATGTTTAAATTTCAGTTACTTCATTTTTCATTTGTATTTTTTTTTCTTTTTAAGGCAGTCTCACTCTGTTGCTTTGGATAGAGTGTTGGGGCATCATCATAGCTCACAGCAGCCTCAAACTCTTGGGCTTAAGAGATCCTTTTGCTTCAGCCTCCTGATCAGCTGGGACTATAGACACCCCCTACTACACTTGGCTGTTTTTTCTACTTTTAGTAAAGATGAGTCTCACTCTTGCTCAGACTGGTCTCAAACTCCAGAGCTCAAGGGATGCACCTGCCTTGGTCTCCCAGAGTGCTAGGATTACAGGCATGAGCCACTGTGTCCAGATCTAAAATTTTCATTTTGTTTTTTAAAAATACCTTTTTTTTTTTTTTTTTGTCATAGAGTTTCACTTTGTCACACTTGGTAGAGCGCTGTGGCATCACAACTCACAGCAACCTCAAATCTTGAGCTTAAGCAATTCTCTTGTCTCAGCCTCCCAAGTAACTGGGACTACAGGCGCTATTTTTAAATGCCACCACAATGCCCAGCTATTTTTAAAGATGAGATCTTGCTATTGCTCAGGCAAGTCTCAAAACTGTGAGCTCAGGCAATCCACCCACCTCAGTCTCCCAGAGCTAGGATTATAGGTATGAACCACCACACCCAGCAGAAATATCTTCTTTTAATTTGCTTAGGACTTCTATTTTTTTTTTCATTTGTTTCAACCATTTTTTGCATAGCTTGTTGGAGCATTTTTATTATGATTTCTTTAAAATCTTTGTCAAATAATTCTAACATCTCTGTATCCTAGTGTCAGCATCTATTCATTGCCTTTGTTTCATTCAATTTGAGATCTTTTGACTATTAGTAAAACAAGTGATTTTTATGGAAAACTAGACATTTTGTATTATGAGATGACATTTTATCAAATCTTTTGTTTTGGTTGGTTTTCTCTGGCACTGCTGTCATAGAAAAAGAAGGGCACTGCCTTATTACTGCCAGTGTAGAAGTCCATATACCCCATGGGGATACCTTTGAAGGCCAAAAGATGGGGGTCCTCCTTTACTGCTAGGCAGGTATGAGAGTCTGGCCTTCCATTGGTATCTTCTGATAAAATGGTGAGATGGTCTTGTTCCTGCTAGATATGGTGAAAGTTATTATTTTCAGACCACCTTTGATCCCATCACAATGAAGAAAGAGAAGGAGGTTTGTAACTCGCATGCAAGGGTGAAAAGGCTTCTCATGTGATCTCTGCTGACACTGCTTATGGGGGCTTTCATTACCAAGTAAAAGGAAAAATGGGGGGGGGAATATGTTTAATTCATCATTTAGAGAGTCAAATTTTAATTTCATCCAAGTATTTTTTAAGTAATCCATCTTGTTTCATTTTATTTGTTTTTATGAGTAAGGTACAAAATACTACTTTCTTTTGCCATAGTTATAGAAGTTTCCAATGAACAGTAAGAATATGCCATTATGATGTCCTGATATGGAGAAGTATAACTAGATGCATAAGTAACTCACAGAACTGCTTGCCTCTGTTTGATACATCACTGAGTTCAAACCAAGGTCACAAACTCTCATGAACTATTCACAGCCAGTGAATGGGTATGCTGAGATACTGTTATAAGACATGTTCATTTCTTCAAGTTGCAGGAAAGATCCAAAATATTGACTTTGGCTAAACAACTCCCAACTGGCCTTTCTTGGAAAGTGTTGTTCATTGAAAGTCTTCTTTACAAATTCTCTTTTCTTCTCCTTCTCTTTTCACAGGTGTCAGACCTGCATCACAATCTGAAAGTACCCTTGACTTTCTTTGTTTCCTTCAACTTTAACCATGAAGAAGTATCTGTTCAAACTCCTGGACAGTTAATTTTGTTTTGAGATCTACTTCACAAAGGAAAAAATTAACACAAATCTCCTTCACAATAATTATGTAAATGTAAAAAATGAATCAGTTGACTATAAAGCATTAAATAGTAAAGATACAAGTAGTTGAGAATTGAGAAAACTATCATGAATATTGTAAATATGAATTTTAGCTTTAAGGAATATTGCTTTAGAGGGGGCAGAAAACACTGGAAAATACAGCTTTCTACATTTGTTTCATTTATATTAATATTGATGATGGAATATTCAGACATCAGTGTGATTTCAGATATATCTCTAATTGTTTGAATGTCTCTCATCAAAAGGTAAAGTCTAATTGCTTTCCCCATTGTTGAATATGGAAAGCTTCAGAGAATTGCGAATTGCGTGTACGTTTTTTTTCTTTTTAATAAAGACATTGAGAATGAGGCAAAAGTCCCACTGGGTGATTTGAGATTATACCATAAAAGGCAGTGCCATTTCAGTCTAGTTCTTGAAATATGGGCTTTGGGCACCCTCATTCTACATGCGTACATAAGAAATCCATCTATCTCAAAGCCACTATCTTAGAGAAATCATGTGGAGAGATCACTCAAAAATATAAAGAGAAATTCAAGATGTCTCAGCTCACTTCCACTTAAGAATTTGAGTTTTCCCTGGATATTTGACTGAGTGACTTTTCAGATGATTCCAACTTCTACCTTTTAAGCCACAAAAGCCAATGACAAGTGGATTAGGAATCAGCACTAGCCAACAAGGCTGCCCTGATTCCTAAGCACAGTGAATGTTGTTGCTTTAAGCCACTAAGACTTGAGGCAGGGTTTCATGAAACAATACACCCTGGGACTGTTAGACAGCTGGATCTTGCTCGGTTATACTTTGGTATAAGGTTTGAATGTGCTTTGTGTCTTTTGAAACTCATGTTGAAATTTGATTGTCATCGTAAAAGTGTGGGAAGCAGGACCTAATGGAAAATGTTTACGTCATGGGGCAGATCTCTTGTTAACAAATTAACACTTTCTTTTGAGGATGTGAGTTCTTGCTCTTGTGGCAATGAATTAGTTCCCAAGAGCACGGTTGTTAAATGGAGCCCAGCCTTTCCTGCAAGTCCCTTCGCACATGGCCATTCGCTTTTCTTCCTTCTTTTCACATCTTGATGCAACAGGTCATCTTCACCGAAAGCCAAGCAGATGCCAGTGCCATGCTCTTGATGTTTTTGGCCACTGGCATTGTGAGGTAAATAAACTCTAAATCTCTTTTCTTAATTTTAATTAGCCAGTTTCAGATCTTCTGTTACAGCAACATATAACAGACTAAAAATGATTCCCTCCCAACCCCAGGAATATATTTATTGATTTATTTGATATATATAATCAAATTTTTATTTATTTCATATATATATATATATATATATATATATCAAGTATTTGTTTATTGGCATATATGTATATTTATATTTATTTTTGGAACCGTTCTTGTGAAAATGTAAGAGGTTAACTTCGTTTAAGTTTTGGGAGCAACTTCATATAATCAAACCCCCAGATCTCCAGTATTGAATTTGATAAATGTATTTCTTCATGTTAAAGTCAAGCACTATAAATGAAACTGGTAAAAGAAATAATAAGTGTAGCATGGAAAATAGATTTAACAAATTTGCCAATTTTTAGAATCATGAAACCCAGCACCCAGTTTCATTTTATACAATATTCAAAACCCAGAATCTGGAATTATAGCATATTCTTTAAACATAAGGCAATCAATAATATGTGAAGGACTGTATTATCTCAGTAGGAGATGGTAAGCCTCGAATATTAAAAAAAGAAAAAAAAATAGCCACACAGGAACAAAGTTCTATTACTGTATCAACCATATAATTATCAACCTTTTACAAACCTATCATCAGAACACTTGTCTTTTCCATATTTTTGAGAAAAACAATGTTTAAAAGCAAACAAAGGAGGTAAAAATGTTAATAATACCACTCTATGGGATGTGCAAATATATCCAATTTTCATGTCTCCTTTGTGAAACTGACAACCACTATGTGTACTCTGGCCAGGAACGTAATAAATGTCAGTTTGACAATTAACTTTTTATCCCATGCATTTAAAATATTCCTTTACTTCTCAAATTAAAAAAAAAATAGTTGTACATCTCTGTTAAATATAATGCTAAATTATTGAAAATAACGTAATGACACGAGGAAAGAGCAATTGAAATTGAATTTGCTGACCTGTAATATACTTATGAAATGAGATGAATATAGGTACTCCAATTTCTGAGAGTTCCTTCATAACAGAAGCTAAATTAAATAAATAAAAATATCAATTCTCTCAACCCAGAAAAACAAGGTCATAAATTGCATTGCCTATCCTACACAGGTTTTACAAGTAATGCCCTGAAAAGACAGCAAGAGTTAATCTACAGAAGGATATGAAGACTGCAAACACGTATTAGTGCTAGTGCCAAATTAATTTGGAAATGTAAAATTTTAGTGAATCTGAATATACATTGACGTACTTAATGCACATTTAAGTTAGGCTTTGTCTAAGAATCGTGTAATACCATTTTGATTTTTTTAGACACACATTTGAAAGAAGGCTATTGCTGATATGGTTGTTTTTATTTCTGAGGTCTCCACAAATTGTGTCTTTTGTTTCTTACTCTTTTTCCTTTTCTTTCTTACTCTTCTTCTTTGATTAATTGGTTAGTGTTTTTCTGTGCCTTCTTTTTTCTTCTTCAGGGGCTCAAGAGCTATAAGATATAATCTACTGTCAAGGAAATATCAACATAGTGATTTTAGTTGATGAGTAAAGAACCATCTGAATGTAAAAGGGGAGATGAGAGAAAATAAATCAAGTAATGGTAGAATTAGAGCCTATTGAGTAGGGGACGTAGATAGTAGTGCAGGTCTGGTAGTCAAAACAGAGTAAAGCAAAAGAAGGGGTGAGGAAATACTTTATTCAAATTCTGAAGCAGTGGAGAAAGAGAATTCTAGAGGCAATACTTAGAATATGCTCAATTTCCTTCCTCCAAGGAAGGAAAAGTCATGAAAGAAATGACATTTGTGTGGGGTCTTGAATGACAGATATGCAATTAATTAGCAGAGAATAAGACCTATTCAAATTTTACTGTCTGTTCAAAATATTATTTGTTACATTGTGATTGGGTTGAGGAAAGAGAATGGATGAAAATATGAGGAACATGCATAGAGAAAATGAGGTGGGAAGACTGAGAAACTGAGTCTGCTGATAAGCCTAGGAAAGAATACAAGAAATTTGACAGTCATGCCAAAATGTGTGGAGTTGCAATCAACTGATGATGAAGGGATATTAATGGCACCCACTGCTCTCAGCATGATTTCTATATAATGGATATTTCTTAATCTCAAAGATAGAAAAATGATATTGGAAAAAGATGATGATTCCTAAATAGAGCTGCTCCCCAGAGTCACTTGTCAAGGCCTCTTTTCTCAAGGCCTGTGTCAAGTATCAGGAAGTTGGAATCAGATTATACAAGATATAGGAGTGGCAGCTTATGCCTGTAGTCCTAGAACTCTGGGAGGCCAAGGAAGGTGGATTGCTTGAGCTCAGGAGTACGAGACCAGCCTGAGCAAGAGCAAGACCCCACATCCACTGAAAATAGAAACCCTAGCTGGGCATTGTGCTGGGTGCCTGTAATCTCAGCTACTTGGGAGGCTGAGGCAAGAGTATCACTTGAGCCCAAGGGTTGGAGGTTGCTATGATCTATGAACCCATGGCACTCTAACTAGAGTGTCAGAGTGAGACTTTTTCTTAAAAAAAAAAAAAAAGAGAGAGAGACAAAGAAAGAAAGAAAAAGAACAAGATATGATACAAATATGCTCATTAGAAATGTCATTCCCCTGTACCATAAAATACAGGGATAATGTCAGGTGTAAATTACAAGATGCAATTCCAAATGGAAAAATTTTTTAAGACTTGTGTTTTTCATAGGTTAAATGCTGTTGTACCTTAAGATCTGTCTGGCAATTCAATGGAATTTTTGATATAATATGTCAACCTCTTGGCTATATAAGAGTAGATACACATGTTCCAAGGAAGTTACCTGAGCTATTTTATTCAACCAGTACCTGAAGTTTGACACTACCCTTTAAAATATCAACTTTCCTCTATTCCTAGCTGTTATATAATAGATGCTTACTTTCTCAGTCTGTAATAGCACTGTTCTAGTTTGTAGGTAAAACAGGAAGCTGTGACATTCTATTTTAGTTTTGTCAAATAACTCAGGTGGCTCTTGACTGACACCTATTGGAAGAATCACCAAGTTATTAGTCATGTTTTGGTGGTCTAGGGGGCAATTTGCTAGGAGTTCAGCACCAACAACTTTTTGTTCCATTTATTTTCTTTGGCAACACTTTTTGTTGTTGTTGTTGTTGTTTTTGTTTGTTTGTTTTGTTTTTTTTTTTGTGCTTCTACCACATCCCTATCTCTCTAAGTGTTATGATGAGCCATGGATTCATGTTGGTTTGCTTATAACCAATAAATTAACCTATGCTGAATTGCTCGACATGGACTGGTAAATCTTAGGAAACACATGTTCACACAAGAGAAAAGTTTACCCTGGCAGATAAATTTATTTCTTTTGCAAACTACTGAGACTTCTTTTCTTTACATTTTGAAAGTTCACCCTAGAACATTTCAGAAAGGCTTGGTGAGCATTTCTGTTGAGATAAACAATCAAGATGACCAAAGGACTATAATTACTTCATGCATTCATGCAATCATTTGTTTCATAAGCATTTGTATCAGAATTCACAAACTAGTAGCCAAAGAGTGACCTCCAGACATCAAACATATTATTATTCATCTATTACATTTTAATTGAGTAATTCCTTCCAAAATATTTGAATAGAAAAATTATATCTAAGAATCTGGATTTAAGAAATCTCCAGACAAATCAGAAGATACAGTAACCTACTCTGTATTTCTCAAGGGAAATAACTGATTGGAGCTCAGAACATGCCGTGTACTCCCTGCAGACCTGTGAGCTTCCACATGTATCCTATCTCTACCCCTCTCCTCTCAATTCCCCATTTAATTTACAGCTGGCACTTTTCAAGCTGGTATTCAATTGTGTTATGCTTCTGACCTTGACTGTGTAGGATTTAGAGAGCTTTACTGGAAAAGGATACATTTTTGTTAGCATGCGAAGTAATTCTTCTTTGTTATAGAAGGAGCAGTGTGTTACTCTGTGTGCCTGGTACCTACTAAGTATAGTAGGGTTCTGCTACTGGCTCCATTTTACTTTTGAGTAGGGAGGAGAGAAGAGTTTTCCCAGTCATCGATAAACCCTTTCAATAGATTCTCGATCCACAGAGATGGCTCCTGGTAGCCAAAATCACACTTTTCTACCTAGTCCCCATTTAACACTCAAGGAAACAGATACAGACTCAAGCTAAGACAACCAGATTCTCCAACCTAGCTATTTGGACATGGAATTCAAAGCTCCTCTGTGTCTGCATGTGAGAAGAACTATAAACTCAGCTTTTATAGGACAGCTTTATTTTACAAAATGGATCAGGACATCCAGTTTTCAGAGAGGGGCAATGACAATAGTGACAAATAAAGCAGATTCTTAGAGGGAAAGATAATTGAGAAATAAAATATTGAAGACTTTTTAGTTGCTCTTTTTTTCCCTTGAATTTTAAGAGAGATGCGTGTATTTTTCAAATGAATGCCCTCCTTTGACTGGCCAAGTTTGATCTTAAATTCTTGAAATCACATGATCTATACTTTTACAGTGGAAAAAGAAAAAAATCTGTTGCACTAATAAGTCCTAGTAGAAAACAGACAATGATCTTGCCATTCATCACCCATCAAGCTGATGGGGTAAGGAGAATAAGACAAAATCATCTTTTCAGTTTACTCCTGTTTATCTAGTCTCCTTGGTTTTCTAAAGTTAAATTATTCTCTGCTATACATATTTCCAATTTTAAGCATGCAGAATTATAAATCATTATGTTTATTATTGCTATGTTCTTCTGTTTTATTGTTTGTTTCTCCTACTTTGAATGTTATCACTCCTAAATTTAAATGCAGCAAGTTGGAACCACAAATTAATATTTATTTTATTAGAATTCCAGTAATAGATGCAATGGCATTGAATATTTCCAAGTTTATTTTTAATCTCTTTCTGAGTAAGTAGTTTGAGTCAGTCTCTTTTCATAATCTAAAAAATAAATAAATAAATAAAAGCTATCTCATTAATGAATTATTTTGCATATGAAATCCATGCCGTCCTGGTATGGGAACCATAAAGATTATTGAGATAGGAATAATGCAGTAAGCTGAAGTGAATATTCAGCTCCAGTGACTATTTATTTAAACCAGCCTTCAAATGCTTTATTGTAATGTAGCAATAGGGACCATGCCTTAAACTTCTTAATGCCTTTTTTTCTTAACTTCAGAAAAATCTTACCTCGTAGTAACTCATTATATAAATAGGAGTGGAGAAGCAACTTAATTAATATAATAGCAAATCGGCATATATTTAGAAAGCACAGAATATAGTTTGAAAAATGATTTTTCCCCACAATATGTTAATGAAAGATGTTTTACTATTAGGGCCGAACTCGCTTTGTCTATGGGCAGGAATTGTGAGGATAGCTACCTTGATGATAGGCTCCTAGGTCCTATTGCGGTGGAAATAAAGTGGAGTCATTGTCCTTTTTATTCAGGCACCATGAATATTTATAAACTAATATTTTACAGTGATGAAAAATGGCATTGTCTTTATCTTTACTCAGTCTCTATCTTTAAGATGACTATAATTATAGCTAAAAATTGCTGTTCTTGGTCGGTCGCAGTGGCTCACACCTGTAATCCAGGAAGGCTAGTACATTGCCTAAGATCAGAAGTTCAAGACCAGCCTGAGCAAGAGTGAGACCCCATCTCTACTAAAAATAGGAAAAAAAGCAAGCTTGGCATTGTAGTGGGTGCCTGTAGTCCCAGCTACTCGGGAGGCTGAAGCAACAGGATTGCTTGAGACCAGGAGTTTGAGATTGCTGTGAGCTAAGATGTGCCACACCACTCTACCCAGGGCAACAGAGTCAGAGTCTGTCTCAAAAAAAAAAAAAGAAAAGAAAAAAAATATTGCTGTTTTTTTCATGACACTACATACTTTACACTTCTTGTTCCTTATTTCTCTTAAGATCCTGTTACCTGTACTTCACAGAATAAAAATCTGAAGCTTAGAGAAAGCAAGTAATTTCTATAAAGTCACACGGCTATGAAATGATAGCCACCATTCACACTGTGCCCCAGAATTTGAAGACGGTTATCCAACTCCATTCTTATACAGAGAAATGAGGACACTATACTTTGTACATGTTTCATGGTTTAAAATTGGTAATGTTTTTTAACCATAACAACAAAAAGATGATAAAAGAAGGAGAGATGCTATTATTTGCACCACTGTTTAGATGAGGTTCTTGAAGAAGTTTGTCTTAGAGAAACAATCAGGTTGTTATGGTCCAATCATAACCTGAGCTCAGGCCTTCCGAGTCTGTGCTCGTTGGATTAGCACTGCGAAAATGAGGAGGATTCTTGGAGATTCATTTCAAACTAGGTTTAGCATATAGAAGAAATGTATTAAAAGTATTCATATGTTCTTACTGAACATAAAAGCAGATGTGTGCTCAGACTAATGAATGAATGGAACCACATTCTCAAATACCCGAGTCATTTTGTCTTCACACTTTATCTTCCTTGGTTTTCATCCTCTTGCTCTCTCTGTGGCCAAGTTGTCCTGTTTTCCTCACCTCTTTTCAGAGAGGTCGCCTTGAACTGGATCTTGCTTCTTTCTTGTATCAGTCTAGTCTGAGGGTCAGTGAAGAGTGCTTGTAAAGAGAGAGATGCTAAATATTTTAGGCTTTTCTGGCCAGTCTCTGTAGCAACCACTCAACTCTGCCCTCACATGTGGAAGCAGTCACAGAGAATACCAAAACAAGTGGGTATGATTGTGTTTCCAGTAAAGCTTGATTTACAAAAGCAGGTGGGTTTTCTAAAGCCTCGAGCAGGGCAGTAGAATACTGATCTCTGGTCTAATCCATAAAATTGCTAACAAATTTTGAAATTATGACAGTCTGCCACTGTAAATCTGAATGTTCCACTCATGGTGCTCTTATGGATTGGATACTCAGACAACGGAAGTTTAACCAGTCTCGCTGCTATTAGTACCCGTATACATTGAGATCAAAGAACAGGTGCGTTCACTTTTCTTTATCATGTCTTGAACTGGCTCATCATGGTTTTGGCCTGTAAAGAGTAGCATTTCACTCTCGGTTATAATTTCCATTCTATTTACACTTCAGGAAGGTAATAGCAAGAACTATAAAGCTTTAATCAAAATTACATAGGCAACGGAGTATATTTTATCAAAGAGTAGTTTGTTTCATGGAATCTAAATGCAAAAATCCCCTTAGGTGAAAGGCACACCTAGAAAAGTGTGTTCATGTGCTGTGAGGATCTGTCCGCTCTGTCTCCTTGCTTCCATCTGCTTCATTTGTCTGGTTACAAAGCCACCTTCCCCACTTAATACAGAATCTAGTCTCAGGCTGCTTCTGAGCCTTACTGCTAGTGACCCGAGAGACGCAAACTTTTCTCTCTCTCTCAGCTCTAAAGTGCCTGGTGCAATAATAAAGGTCACCTTGAAACTGACTGGGCTACCTTGGATTAGAGACCTCATGCGTGGCCACTCAGTGGTACTTAGAGGACTTGGTTAGATTGGAAAATGGCTGCTTCTGCTATAAGTTGCCGATGAAGGAGCCATCCTCTCTCATCTCTTTCTCAACATGAAGATGATGAGGGTGAAGAACCTTATGATAATCCATTTCCACTAAGAATAGTAATTTTATTTGCTCTTCCTTATGATTTTCTTAATGGCATTTTTTTCTGTAGCTTGCTTTATTGTATGAATATAGTGTATAATAAATATAACATACAAAATATATGTTAATTGCTTCTCGGCCTTTTGGCTAAGATCAAGTGCAAAATATATATTAACCAATGCTGTGTTATCAGGAAGGTCAACAGTAGGCTATTGTTGTTAAGTTTATGCAAAGCCAAATGGTACACATGGATTTTCAATTGCAGTGAGGTCATTACCCCTGAACCCTGAATTGTTCAAGGGTTATCTGTAAAATAAATCCTCCACTGTAAAAATCCAAAACAAACACAAAAGAACACAGCACCTTGAAACTAGAAGAGAAGAATTTATTTTTCCATAAAACCCCCCAAAGATTGGCTTGGCGTCTTTAGTTCAATGGCTGGGGTGACCGCCACATACACCGGATCTGACAGGTTTGAATCCAGCCTGGGCCTGCCAAACAACAATGACAAAAACCAAAAAAATAGCTGGTGAAACTTACTAAATGCAGAATATAAATGTCTTAACAAAATAACTAAGAAAATGCCCTGAAGTCTATGTTAAACAGTTTGATGAAAATATTTCAGATTGTATATGAAACCAGCACTTTATACTCCAGGATTGCATTAATGTACACAGCTATGATTTAATGAAAAAAAAAAAAATAGCTGGGCATTGTGGCAAGCACCTGTAGTCCCAAATACTAAGGAGACTGAGGCAAGAGGAGAATCGCTTAAACCCAAGAGTTTGAGGTTGCTGTGAGCTGTGACACCACAGCACTCTACCCAGGGCAACATGTCATAGTGAGACTCTGTCTAAAAAAAAAGAAAGAAAGAAAAAAAAAAAAGCCCAAAGGTAAGTTGTTAGGGAGTGCAGGACAGTTCACAATATCAACATGGACTCTGGAATACATGAGTTTGAACTACACAGACCATCTTTAGTATGTACTTATCACTTCCTAGTCATAGTGAGCTGATTTACAGAAGGGGCTGAATCTGTATTTCAGGATGGAAGAAGGATAAGGGCAAAGAATGAAAGGCTCACACCAGCTGAAACAATTGACATTTTAGGCTACATTCTCAGAAGTCCAACCAGTAACTTTCCCTTAAATCCCATAGGAGAGAAGTTAATTTACACTGGAAGCAGGGAAATGTATTTCAGGGGAACTGGGGAACTATATTATGGTTCTTTCTCTCTTGTTTTTGTTTTTGTTTTGTTTTTTTGTGGGGGGGAGGAAGAGTCTCACTTTGTCTAGGCTAGAGTGCCATGATGTCAACCTCAAACTCCTAGCCACAAGCAATCGTTCTGCCTTGCCCCCCCTAGAGAGTTAAGATTACAGGTGAGAGCCAACACGCCTGGCCTCATACTATAGTTCTTAATAACCAGGAAAGGAAGGAATATAAATCAGTCAAAAAATTACCCATTTTAGCCTCAAATATTCACATAAATAAATTAAGGTAGAAAGTGGTTATGCGGAGGAGAGAGTAGTTAAAAAAAAAATGACACTCAGAAGATATGGAGAATATTTCTGTGGTAGGTGATTAAGGAAAATTTAATTGTGAAAGGTAGATTCTAAATTGCTAATGATATAATAGAAATATGCGTCTGTAGGGCGCCGTGAAAAGAGAAAATCATGCTGCTCACTGGAAGTAGAGAGGAGGAAGGGTAGAGGGCAGACATTGGGAAAACCAACAGATGTGGTTAAGGCATAGAAACTTGAAAGAGGTACTGTTAGAAAAATTTGAATGTTAGTTTGATGAAAGACTTAGAAAGGCCATTTGAAAGCTAAGGAGCGAGCCAAGATGGCGGTCTGTAGCCAGCTTTCTGCAGACGCTCCTGTCCAGAAGGAGAGTTAAAGGACAGAAATTGAGCAAGAAAGCCAACGGTTTGGAGCTGAGTCAAGAGACAAGGTCGAGGAACGCACATCAACCCTATTGGAGCGACCTGCAATCCCAAGGATACAAATAAAAGGTACAGAGCACATCACCAGGCGGACAGGAGTCCCCTCCCCCAAGAGAACAGCTCGCAGTATACGCCAGACCTCCATACAAACAAGCGAGCAGAGTCCGGCTGTCCTCCCACTCTACCCCACGGGAGAGACCCTCTAAAAACCGGACCTCCTTCCCCTGTGCCGCGGCACCCTCCTGCCAGGCATAAAGCGGTATAAAACTGTATATATT
>CAUYON010197299.1:0-24999 GCA_963573935.1 Arctocebus calabarensis
GTCTGACTAGAAAAGCTGTGTGTGCCACAGGGCACTCTTGCTTTATAGCTTATGTATGCCTTCAAATTTGATTAAATGTAATAATAAAATCAAAATTAAGTGCTAGTAGCTAGGCATAGTAGCTCATACCTGTAGTCCTAGCGCTCTGGAAGGCCTAGGTGGGTGGATTGCTTGAGTTCAGGAGTTTGAGACCAGCCTGAGCAAGAATGAGATCCTGTCTTTACCAAAAAAATTAGAAAAACTAGCTGGTTCATGCCTGTAATCCCAGCTACTGGGGAGGATGAGGCAAGGAGATCACTTGAGCCCAAGACTTTAAAGTTGCTATGAGCTATGACACCACAGCACTCTACCTAGGGCAACAAAGTGAGACTCTGTCTAGAAAAAAAACTAAATGCTAATATTTAAAACAAAGATATCAAAAAGAAAAAAACATAAAAAATCCCCTTTTCTGGCAATTTTTTTTAGCTTTTTTATGTTCAGGCCTTTCCTTGGGGTTGTTATTTGTAACTCAAATCTTTATAGTTTCTTTTCTTCTTGTTATATCTTCTTAGTTCTGACAATTTGTCCTTTCCTTCACTCAGTCTCTCAAATATGCATAAGTTGTGATTGTTATACTTCTGATATTGTCAACATAGGTTTGACTTCTTTCTTTAACTCATGTTGGTATAAGACTTCCTGTTTTATGTGTGTTCTCTGAGCAAACACCAATGTCACATTTTGTTCAGATATTGATTTGGGTAGTCATCTTAGGGTATTGATTTTTCACCAGGAAAAAGCAATGAATCTTTTGTTTCAATTATTCACGTTTAGTAACTTGAAATTAACTGTTACTTCGTACGCCCTTGGTAAGCATGAATAAAACTGTGAAAGAGATCTTACCACAGAAAAATGAGAATACATGTTTATGGCTGCCTAATTGATTAATATTAATAATGAAAAGTGCATAGTTTGGAACATGACATGTAGGTACACAGTATCTTGGACACAGAAGCTAGATGGTATCATTGGTAGCCTCTGCTTCTTATAACATATTAGAAATAAAAACTGATGACCTGACATATAAAAGTAAAGCGTATGATCACCATCATTATGATATATTCATTCCCTCAAAAACGATGCACCAAGTTTCTTTTCAATAGTAGTGCTGCTCAGTACTGATTATGCTTGGTAACTAAAACACACAGATTCTATGGTAAATGTTAAAATTTAGTAGGTGATGCAGACAATAGACCAACAAACTCAAACACACAATCAGATGATGTGTTGCGATTAGTACTATAAAGAAAAATACAGAGACAGGACAAAGTTGGATAAGAAGCTTCAGAAAAACACTATATATAGGCTGGGAGCAGTGGGTCACTCCTGTAATCCTGGCACTCTGGGAGGCCAAGGTGGTGGATTGACTGAGCTCAGGAGTTCAAAATCAGCCTGAGCAAGAGGAAGACCTCATCTTTACTAAGAATAGAAAAACTGACTGGGCACTGTGGCAGGCACCTAAAGCCCCAGCTACTTGGAAGGCTGAGGCCAGAGGATGATGTGAGCTATGACACCAGGGCACTCCATCCAAAGCCCCAGAGGGAGACATTGTCTCAAACAAACAAACAAACAAACAAACAAACAAAAACTCCACCATATAGAGGTAATAACTGAGCAGGTCAATTTAAAGAATACTTTGCTCAGCGTTAACCACAAATAGCCCTGGAGTGAAAACCTGTTCAGTTTATTAGGACATTACAATGAGAAGAGCATTTCTGAAGCACTGAATATACGGACTTTTGTGTAGTAAATGAGGACTTGGATTTCTTTCTAGACTAGCAGAGTATCCAGAAACTGTGTTATGATTTTACTTATGTTTCTAGAACTCACTCAGATGAGTAGAGGGTTGTGAGGAAGAAGAATAAATGGAGGGAATAAAAGCAGGCAGGAATGGTTCTAGTATTTTTTTTTTTTTTGAGACAGAGCCTCAAACTCTCACCCTGGGTAGAGTACTGTGCGATCGCTGCTCACAACAACCTCCAATTCCTGGATTCAAGCGATTTTCCTGCCTCCGCTTCACAAGTAGCTGAGACTACAGGCTCCCACTTCAATGCCCGGCTATTTTTTGGTTGCAGTTGTAATTGTTGTTTAACAGGCCTGGCTGATAAAGCCCGTCAGCTCAAGTGTATGTGACTGGCGCCTTACCCACTTGAGCCACAGGCACCGAGCCAGAATGGTTCTAGTTTTAAAAAAGAAAATTAAGCATCCTGGGGACCTTCTGAGTTCTGGGTACACTGGGACAGTGGCTCAGCTATTTGGTAATACAGTACTACCCAAGGAAACTTTCCATCTCTATTGCCTCACAACACACTGACTATGACACGGTAGGCTGTCAACATACTTAACTGTTGAAATGAACCAAATATCTGTCTTAGAATTAAATTAGTATGATCATTTATACTGATAAAATGTGGCTGTGTTAGTTCCAAAATTGGTCTTTTGCACACATGCCCTGAATTAAAAAGTCTCTTGGGGTAATTTGCTTCTTCATTTAATCTAGGTTAAAATTCAGGGAAGAAAGATACTACTAGCAAGCCTCCCAGGAGGTGTCTTTCCAAGAGCAGGCACTGAACTAGTAGACTTGGCTCTGAGTTTGTGTATTTTGTGTGTCTGCCCAGGGAGATGTGCGTCTTTGTTTTGGTTCTCTGATGCAAGAATGTCATAAAGATTGTTTGATGGTAGTTACCAAGACAACTACTTTTTTTCCTAAACTGAAAGCTGAAGTACTATCAGGCAATGGAAGAGAATAGTAAGTTCCAGTAATCTGAGACTTGAAGCTTTTCGGAGATGAGATATTAAAATTGGAGCCTAAGGCTATTTCCATTGACTCTCAGCATCTTTTCATTGGGTTTGAGACCTTAATTCTTGCACCAGAATTATATAAAGGATCACCCTCTTGGTTCGATTGTAACTTGGAGAATATTGTTCCTGTGGCTACAAGAAGGGTCTGAGATTAGCTGAGATTAGGATCACCCTTGTTGACCTAAAGAAAAAAACTGAGTAAAATTAATAAAGAGTTTATTTGGGCCGAGGTGAATATTGCACTCCAGAATCACTTCCAAGCTCCAGAAAAAAAAGAGAGGCTTAAGTGTGTTTTGTTTTTTTTATTGAAAAATCAAGAGAGGGCAATTACAAAACTGTTTACAGAAATGACATTGTTTAGTGATTGGACATCATTGAACTCTAGATTATGAGTTAGGGTTTCTGGAACATAGCCTTATTAAGTTAATTTATGGCGACTTGGCTCAGTCATTCTGGAGCTCAGAGATGATTTTAGCACAAGGGGGAGGGAGATGTGACTGCTGTCACATTTCTGTGTCTCCCTGAGTCTGATTATTTAAAGGCGGCTCACATTCCTCAGATTAAGTTTTTTTTTTCTTTCTCATTCTAACAAGCATTATGAGATCTAATACATGTAAGCATAATGAGTGAAGGGTCCTAAATTTATTTTGCGAAAATTACAAGTAAATTACAGTTTCAAAAAGTCTGATAGACAATTAGCCCAAGATCAATAAGCAAAATTTTCATCAGAGCCTCAGGTAACTCAATCTCAACAATGATATAGGACACTTGTGAAGGTGGAATTAAGAGAGCTCTGTGCATTCGGCTCATAGTAGGTCTTCAGTCAGTGTCAATGTCCTCTGGTCAATTTTCTCTTAACCATTGAGAGACCTTCAGCCAGATAAATTAGGTGACTTAATTAAGGCCATACCATTCAAGAGCTGCAAGTTATATAATTCTAATAGGCTCATATTACCACCTTTTAAATTTTAAGTTCACTTTTGTTTCCCCCCCCTTTTTTTTTATGGAATTGCCTAGGTCTATGTAACAGGAAACCAAAATCTCTAAAATATCTCTCTGGGCCAACGTTTACCCAAAATATTTGACTCAGTAATATCACTATGACTGACCTTTCTGAAGTTCTTGAGTTTGTATTTGGGGAAAGGAAGTAGCTTTATAAAGACATCATTCCCCGCTACAGTCCATTAAATTATTTTAAAAGTTTAAGCATCAAACTGTGCTAAATAAAAAACATCAGACTTTCAGCTTGTGCAGTGAGATCATGTCACTAACCAGGGGGCCCTGAGTCAAACCAGAACTCTCTAATATGACAATCTGTTATCTGTCAAAATTCGCAAGAAGGAAATTCCTGAGGACACATAATGACATTCATTGCACGCTGTTTCTATGGCTGGTCATTCTCTTTCTGTTGAAATTAGAAAACAACATCACCCTCTCTTGTGAAATATTTATCTGTTTGCATGTGTATAGCTTAGTTAAGGCATTTTCCTTTCCTATTACCTTCCTCTAGTAATAAAAAAGAATAAGATATTTTACATTTAATTTCCTCAGTTTCTACTGTTGGAAGAGAGAAGATGAGTTGTTATACTATATATGCAGAACCTTCATCATCAAGCCTTGGAAATTCCTTTCTCCTCTAATTGATCTCTAATGTCCATGTCTGTGGGGAAAAAACCTTCAGTCATTTCCTTGACTTTGCTGATTTGAAGATTGATTCAGTCCTAAACTTAGTGGAAATCAACAATGCAATCAACTCTGCTGCATTCAGCTGTTAGCCAGAATTAGAGAGAGAGATAGATGTTGTTGATTAATCTGGAACATGATGTGAGAGCTATAAAAGGTGTTATATGATGCTTATAAAAACTCCTTCACTTTGTAAGTTAGAGAACTAAGGATTCAAGAGATGCAAGAACCCCTAACAAGTGCTCAGCTAAATTATGGTGGAACTAATAGAAAAGATAATTTCCTATCCACTGCCTAGTGATCTCCTGGAGGGACTTATTAGTGATTGTGACTGACTTAATTTATGCTATGACAAAACACTTCCCTCTATTAGTTGGGGAGTAATTTAATTGATCTATGAAAATATGAATCTAGTCAGCTCTACTAGAAATAGTGCAATAAAATGAACTTATAGAGGCAGAAAGGACTCTAGCCTTCCAGATTCATCAGACTAAGAAGCCAAGTTGGGCAAATTACCTAAGATTTTTGTTTGTTGCCAAATATTTAAAACCAAATAAATGCAAGGGAACTTCTATAAATTGAATGGGATCACATGTGGCAAATGTTTGCTTAGTGTCTGGTTTAGAGAAAGAGTCTAGGGTCTTTTATTATGCCATTCAGTCCACAGATTGACAAACCAAAAAATTGTCCTTAAATTCATTTTGGATGCTTGCTTTTGCCCTGGGGTCATTTATCCTAAGAAAAGACCATAGCATATTATTTAATAAGATTGTACTCAATAAGATGCAAATAATATGAAGTACAAATCTTGAAGAATGAGTTCTTTAAATGAGTGCTTTAAATTTGGAGGGTGAATAAATTATAATCATAAACAGATATTTTATTGTTGTTAGTCTTTTACTGATAAATTCTAGTTTTCTCCCTTATGCAGTGTGGTACCCTTTGCATTTACCTAGAAAAATTAATTCAGTAAAACCATACATAGCAATGAAATATGACTAGAGATAAGCCCAACCCATAATGACACACCTCATGTCAAAGTTAGGAATACAAATCTCAGATGGGCCGTGTTGCCATGTCATGATCTGTCCCTGATCTCTGCAGATTATTTTTCTCTAAAAACTAGTGATGATGGCCAAGAGTGGTGGCTCATGTCCATAATCCTAGCACTCTAAGAGGCTGAGGCAGCTGGATGGCTTGAGCTCACGTATTTGTGACCAGCCTGAGCGAAAGAGAGAGACCCTGTCTCTACTAAAAATTAAAAATTATATATATTGAGACAAGAGGATCACTTGACCCCAAGAGTTGAAGGTTGCTGTGAGCTATGACACCATGGCACTCTACCCAGGGCAAAAGCTGGAGACTCTGTCTTAAAAAAATAAATAAAACAAAAAATAAAAACTAGTGATGGTCCTTTTCCCTTCCCCAAACTCCAACCTACTTCCATATACATATATTTTTTATTGTTGGGAATTCATTGAAGGTATAAGAACCAAGTTACACTGATTGCATTCGTTAGGTGAAGTCCCTCTTACAATCGTGTTTTGCCCCCAAACGTTGCGGCACAAAACAAGACCTCACCCGCCTCGTTCCTTCCCTTTCTCTGTTCTTAGTTGCCCCACCTCTCCCTTCTTCTTTCTCTTTTTGCTCTCCCCTTCCTCCGACCCCACTGTGTCATTAATTGTCATTAATTGTCCTGATATCAAAATTGAGTGCATAGGATTCATGCTTCTCCATTCTTGTGTTGCTTTACTAGGAATAATGTGTTCCACTTCCATCCAGGTTAATACAAAGGATGTAAAGTCCCCGCCTTTTTAATGGCTGAATAGTATTCCATTGTGTACATATACCACAACTTGTTAATCCATTCCTGGGTTGGTGGGCATTTAGGCTGTTTCCTCATTTTGGTGATTGTAAATTGAGCTGCAATAAACAGTCTAGTGCAAGTGTCCTTATGATAAAAGGAATTTTTTCCTTCTAGGTAGATGCCCAGTAATGGGATTGCAGGATCAAATGGGAGCTCTAGCTTGAGTTCTTTGAGAATTCTCCATGCTTCCTTCCAAAATAGTTGTATTAGTTTGCAGTCCCACCAGCAGTATAAAAGTGTTCCCTTCTCTCCACATCTATGAAAGCATCTACAGTTTTGAGATTTTGTGAAGTGGGTCATTCTCACTTGAGTTAGATGGTATGGGGTAGTTTTAATCTGCATTTATCTCATAATTAGGAATGATGAGAATTTTTGTATATGTTTGGTAGTCATTCATCGTTGTCTTTAGAGAAGGTTCTATTCATGTCTCTTGCCCATTGATAAATGAGATTGTTGGCTTTTTTCATGTGGATTAATTTGAGTTCTCCATAGATCCTAGTTATCAAGCTTTTGCCTGATTCAAAATATGCAAATATCCTTTCCCATTGTAGAGGTTGTCTATTTTCTTTGGTTGTGGTCTCCTTAGCTGTACAGAAGCTTTTCAGTTTCATTTAGTCCCATAATTTTTATTATTTTTGTTGTTGCAATTGCCATGGCATGCTCATGAAGTCTTTCCCAGGCCAATATCTTCCAGTGTTTTGCCTATGCTTTCTTTGAAGATTTTTACTGTTTCATGTCCTAAATTTAAGTCCTTTATCCATCTTGAAACAATTTTTGTGAGTGGAGAAAGGTGTGGGTCCAGTTTCAATCTTTTACATGTGTATATCCAGTTCTCCCAACACCATTTATTCAATAGGGAGTCTTTTCCCCAAGATATGTTCTTGATTGGTTTATTGAAGATTAGGTGGTTGTAAGATGTCAGTTTTATTTCCTGGTTTTCTATTCTATTCCAAATGTTCATGTCTCTATTTTTGTACCAGTACCATGATGTCTTGACCACTATGGCTTTGTAGCACAGCCTAAAATCTGGTATGGTGATGCCCCCAGCTTTGTTTTTCTTAATAAGAACTGCCTTAGCTATACAAAATGCAGAATCATTTTTTTCCAAATCCTGAAATTACAATGTTGGTATTTTAAAAGGGATAGCATTGAATAGGTAGGTTGCTTTTTTGGAAGTGCTTTTAACAATGTTGATTCTTCCCAGCCATGAGCATGGTATGTTCTTCCATTTGTTAATATCCTCTGCTATTTCCTTTTTTAGGAGTTTATAATTTTCTTTATAGTGGTTCTTCACCTCCTTTGTTAGGTTTATTTCTAGGTATTTAATTTTCTTTGAAGCTATAGTGAAGGGAGTTGTGTCCTTAGTTAACCTCTTATCTTGACTGTTATTGGAGTATACAAAGGCTACTGATAATTAGCCTCTTATCTTGACTGTTATTGGCATATACAAAGGTTACTGCCTTGTAGACATTGATTTTATATCCTGAGACATACTGTATTTTTTTTTTTTTTTGCAGTTTTTAGCTGGGGCTGGGTTTGAACCTACCACCTCTGGCATATGGGTTGGCGCCCTACTCCTTTGAGCCACAGGTGCCGCCCACATTACTGTATTTTTTGATGAGGTCCAGGAGTCTTGTGGTTGAGTCTTTGATGTTCTCTGAGTATAAGATCATATTGTCAGCAAAGACGGAGAGTTTGACCTCCTCTCCTCCCATTTGGATGCCCTTTATTCCTTCTTCTTGCCTAATTGTATTGGCTAGAACTTCCAGCACTAAGTTGAATAACACTGATGAAAGAGGACAACCTTGTCTGGTTCCAGTTCTAAGAGGAAAAGCTTTCAGTTTTATTCCATTCAGTACAATATTAGCTGTGGGTTTGTCATAGATAGCTTCAATCAGTTTCAGAAATGTGCCACCTATGCCTATACTCTTCAGTGTGCTAATTAGAAAAGGATGCTAGATTTTATCAAATGCTTTTCTGCATCTATTCAGAGGATCATATAATCTTTGTTTTTGCTTCTGTTAATATGGTGGATAACATTTATGGACTTGCGTATGTTCAACTAGCCTTGCATCCTTGGGATGAAATCTACTTGATTATGATGTATGACTTTTTTAATGATAAGCTGTAATCTATTGGCTAGGATTTTGTTGAGAATTTTTGCATCTATATTCATGAGGGAAATTGGTCTGAAATTCTCCTTTTCAGTTGAGTCTTTTCCTGGTTTTGGTATCAGGGTGACGTTTGCTTCATAGAACGTGTTGGGGAAGATTCCTTCCTCCTCAATTTTTTAGAATAATTTCTGTAGTATGTGAATAAGCTCTTCCTTGAAGGTTTGATATAATTCTGGTGTGAAGCCATTCGGGCCAGGGAATTTTTTTGTTGGAAGTTTTTTTATTGTTCCTGTAATCTCAGTGCTTGAAATTGGTCTGTTCAGGAGCTCTATTTCTTCCTGGCTAAGGCTAGAGAGAGGGTGTGATTACAAATATTGATCCATTTCCTTCATATTGTCAAATTTCTGGGCATAGAATTTCTGGTAGTAGTCAGAGATGATCTTTTGTATCTCTGTGGCATTAGTTGTAATTTCCCCTTTATCATTTCTGATTGAGGTTACTATAGATTTTATTTTTCTGTTTCTAGTTAGTCTGACCAAAGTTTCATCTATTTTATTTATTTTTTCAAAAAACCAAATCCTTGTTCCATTAATTTTCTGAATGATTCTTTTGTTTTCCAATTCATTGATCTCTGATTTTGGATATTTCCTTTCTTGTGCTGTGTTTAGGCTCACCTTGTTCTTGTTTTTCCAATTCCATAAGATAGCTTGTGAGTTTGTTGATGCACTCTCTTTCTGTTTTTTGAATGTAGGCATCTAAAGTGATACATTTTCCTCTCAGAACTGCTTTTGCAGTATCCCACAGGTTTTGGTAGCTTGTGTCTTCATTGTTGTTTTGCTCAAGGAAGTTAATAATTTCCTGTTTTATTTCTTCCTGAACCCAACTGTCATTCAACAGAAGATTGTTTAATTTCCATGCCTTTGTGTGGGGTTGAACAATTTTGTTGAAGTTGAGTTCCACCTTTAGTGCCTTTTGGTTTGAGAAAATACAAGGTAAAGTGTCAATTCTTTGAATTCTGTTGAGGTTTGTTTTGTGTCCTAGAATATGATCAATTTTGGAGAATGTTCCATGGGGTGATGGGAAGAATGTATATTCTATATCTGGGGGATGGAGTGTTTTATATGCGTCTATCAAGCACAGTTGTTTTAGGGTATCATTTAAGTCCCTTATATCTTTGTTTGAATTCTATTTGGAGGATCTGCCCAGCTCTGTAAGAGGAGTGTTAATGTCCCCTGTTATTATGGTATTATAGGATATCATATTGCTATCATATAAGCAATTGCTATCATGATAGCAATATTGCTTATATTGAGTAAGGTCCGTTTCAAGAATCTGGGAGCACTTAAATTGGGTGCATAAATATTTAGAATGGAAACATCTTCTTGTTGTATTTTTCCCTTGACCAATATAAAGTGAGCATCTTTGTCTTTTTTGGCTTTAGTTGCTTTAAAGCCACATGTATCTAAAACAACTCCTCTTTTCTTCTGAATTCCATTTGCCTGAAAAATTGTCTTCCATCACTTAACTTGGAGTTTTAATTTGTCTTTTTAAGGTAGGTGTGTTTCCTGCAGGCAGCAAATGGACAGCTCATGTTTTTTAATCCAATCAGCCAATCTATGCCTCTTCAGTGGGGAATTCAAGCCATTAACATTTATTGAGATAATCAATAAGTGTGATAGTGTTCTATTCAGGTTATTTTGTGAGAGTCCATTGCTTAGTTTTATCTTTTGCATCAGTGTGGAAGTTAGGTTGTGTCCTTTAATTTCTGAGTTCTTACTTTGCTGTTGATCCATTGTGATGATCACTATGTAGAACAGGTTGAAGTATTTCCTGTAGAGCTGGTCTTGTGGTGGCCAATTTCCTGAATGGTTGTATATCAGTAAATTATTTGATTTCTTTGTCAATTTTAAAGCTTAGTTTAACAGGATATAGAATTCTGAGCTGGAGATTGTTCTGTTTAAGCAGATTAAAGGCAGATGACCACTGTCTTCTCAAGAATGGAAGAAGAAGTATCCAATCTACTCAGCCCTACTATGAAACTAATTTATAGATTTCATATGAAAGCTATAACCCAATTATAGCACAAAGAGTATGGGGAAAGAGGAAAGGGAGGGGTGGGGAGGGGGGATGGTGGGTGGAGGGAGGGTAATTGGTGGGACCACACCTACAGTGCATCTTAAAAGGATACAGGTGAAACTTACTAAATGTAGAATATGGATGTCTTAGCACAATAACTGGGAAAATGCCATGAAGGCTATGTTAACCAGTTTGATGAAAATATTTCAAATTGTATATAAAACCAGCACATTGAATCCCATGATTGCATTAATGTACTCTGCTATGTTTTATTAACAAAAATAAAAAAATAAAAGTTGATTTGACAATATGTGATAAGGTATTAAAAACAAAGATGTATATGCTAGCCTGGGTGCTGCACTTCATGCCTGTGATCCCAGCCATCTGGGAGGCTGAAGTGGGTGGATTGCTCAAGCTCAGGAGTTCAAGACCAGTCTAAGCCAACAGTGAGACTCCATCTCAAAAATATAGCCTGGCATTATTGCTGAAGCCTGTAATTCCAGCTGCTTGGAAGGCTGAGCTAAGAGTTTCGCCTCAGCCCAAGAATTTGAGGTTGCTGTGACCTATGACATCTGGAAAGGAGGAAAGAGAAAAGGGTGACAGAGAGACTGTCTCAAAAAAAAGAGAGAGAGCAAAAAAGATACACATGCTAAAAATAAGCAGAATAGAGCAGCAAACTGACAGACATCACTTTAACATGCTTATTTTCCTTGCTGCTTCTCATCCCAACATCAACATCATATGCACCACAAATATATGTCCATACACCGCAGCACACACATGTAATGTCTGAAAATATTTTATTGGCTGCTGTAAGGCTGTGCTAACACTGTAGACAGTGGTTTTTACCTGGTATGCCATGAGAGGATTATAGCTGTGCTGCAAAATTTTAAAGATCATTTATTAAATTATTTTTGAAAGAAGTTCAAAATACATTAAATATTTCCTTTAAAAATGTTTTTGATGAATATAATTTAAGTGTGCTGTGGAAATTTAACTACAGGGTTCAGTTTGCCATGAGATAAAAAAAGGCTGATAAACACTGCCAAGGATGCCAGCCCCATATAGCTATTGGGCACTTGAATTGTGGATAGTCCCATTTGCAGTGTACTCCTAAATACACACAAGACTTTGAAGGTTTAAAATGAAAACAGAGTAAGGGATTACACTAGTGATTTTATATTAATTACATGTATAAATTATGTTAATATGAGTATAAATATTATTGCAGTAATAATCATATACATGCAAACATGTAATATAATGCATATAACATCTTACAATAATAACTATATGATTAATATCAATGTTAATGTTAATGTTGATGATGTTTTATATTAAATAAATGTATAATGTAAGTTAACTTTTACTGGTTTAATGTGACTACTGGAAATTTTTCAATTATATTTCCATTGGACAACACTGTTCTAGGATGTTCTAGTCATCATGTAAAAGGGAAGTGTAGAAAGGGATGTAGAAACAGCCATAATTATTATTTCAGGGCAGAGAATTTCCGAAACACTCTTGCCATGGCCCCCAGGACTTCCTTATTCCTCAGACTGTAGATAGTGGGATTGAGCATGGGCGTAAGAGTAGTGTAGAAGACTGCCAGGATTTTATCTTCTGCAGGTGAGCGGAGATTCCTAGGCCGAAGATAGGTGTAGACAAAAGGTATATAGTAAAAAGTGACTACCGTTAAATGTGTTGAACAGGTGGTGAAGGCCTTTTTTCTCCCCTCCTTTGAGTGCATATGGTAGATAACAAACAGGACCCGGCCATAGGAAGCAGTGATACCAAGGAAAGGAAGAAGGAGAAAGAGGATCGTGCTCACAAAAACTATGTATTCATAAACCCAAGTATCTATACAGGCAAGGGGCAACATGGCTGGGACATCACAGAAGAAGTGATCAATAGCCCTTGACCTACAGTAAGGAATATGGAGGGCATAGACTGTATGTGCCAAGGAGTTGATGGACCCCAACGTCCATGATCCTATGATCATCTTCACACATGTCCTTGTACTCATGCGGCTGGGATAATGGAGGGGGTGGCAGATGGCCACATAGTGGTCATAAGCCATGGAGGCCAAGAGTAAGCCTTCAGAACCAGCCATGGCCAGGAAGAAGAAGCTTTGCACACCGCACCCCAGGAAGGAGATGCCTTTCTGGCCCGAGAGGAAGTTGAAAGTCATCTTGGGGACAGTGGTGGAGATGTACATCAGGTCCATGAGGGAGAGCTGGCTGAGGAGAAGGTACATCGGCGTGTGGAGACGGGAATCCATGCATATGAGGTGAATCATGGCCAGGTTACCCACAGAGGCAAGGATGAATACAAGGATGATAAGGAATAAGAGGAGATGGCCAGTTCGATTCAGGGGAAACAGCCCCAACAAAATGAAGTCACTTAAAGTGTGATTCCATTTCTCCATGAATACTTACTGCTTGAACTTTCTTGAAAAACAAACAAACACATAAGGAAAAAAATCCAAAGCACAAAACATAAAAAAACAGGAGAATGAAAAGGAGTTCCCTTTATCATAGAATAAATTGCTTTTCATCTAACACCGCTGATTTTGAGTAAGTTTAAATATCTGAACTGAATTTTCCCTTTCCAATTGTATCTGATAAACATCTCAGCAAGTCGTAGATATAAGTGTGGTCTTTCAGTATACCATAGGCAGCAATATAAATGAGATGACTAAATCATTAATTCCTAGATATCTCTAAGCCACATCAATTGCAAGTTATCAACAACTCACAGGAACTGAGTAATACAGGGAGTCCTGCCTACCCCAGCGTCTCAATCGTATAGGATATATTTATAATAGAAACTGGTATGTGTAACTAAGAAACCTTCTGCATGCTTAAACTCTAAGTTCTTAGTCCCCCAGTCCACTTCTACATATTTGGTTTCTGGTCTTCCTTCCCCAGCTGGCTTTGGCCAGATGAACCTTAACCTTCATCCTATGCTTGAGATTCTGCCACTCACGTTTCTTAAAAGCACTTCTGTACCTTCCCTAAAAATGTGCCTTACAACCAAAATCATTGCCCTCAAACTTTAAAATATTGTATGTCCTACAAGATCTACCATGAATACAAAATATTATTTATTCTCTTTTCCATAATGTTATCTCCATTTTTCGAAGCACTTTGAAACTCAAATTCAAATTCATAAATTTTCATATACAGTTTTGTTTATCTAAGTAAATTACACACAATAAGGGTCACAGATTACATAATCAGTAATTTTTTTTGCTTTCTATTGTCCAAGCTACAAGCAACACCTAGTGTGGTAATAGAAACACGTTAAGAGAGTGGAGATTACATTATATATGGCTATCTTTGAAATGCCACAAATTATGTAAATGCTTCTTCATAGTACTTCATTTATTATAATCCTTCCACAACACACATTTTGTAAGTTTATTTATTGATAGCTTCATTTTCTAAATAATAACAATAGTATCTATAGATGTGAAAAATGATTTCATCAATATAAACTGGGGAGAAGAATCCCTATTCAATAAATGGTGCTGGGAAAATTGGATAGCCATACATAGGAGATTGAAACAGGATACAAATCTCTCACTACTCACAGATATTAATTCAAGATGAATAAAAGACTTAAATGTAGGGCATGAATCCATAAGAACTGCAGAAGAAAACATGGGAAAAACTCTTCTAGATATTAGCCTAGGCAATTTATGAAAGAGACCCCACTAGCAATCACAGCAACAACAAAAATAAATAAATGGGACTTGTTTAAATTAATAAATGCCTGCACAGTCAAAAAATAATAAGCAGAGCAAATGGACAACTTACAGAATCTGAGAAAATATTCACATGCAATACATCCAATCAAGGGTTAATAACCAGAATCTACAAAAAACCCAAACACATCAGCAAGAAAAGATTACAGAATTCTATTAAAAAGTGGGCAAAAGACAAAATCAGAAATCTTACAAAAGAAAAAAGAATATGGCCAATTAACGTATGAGAAAATGCTCATAGTCACAAATCATCAGGAAAAAGCAAATTAAAGGCATTATGAGATATCACCTCACTCCTATAATAATGGCTTTTATCAAAAAGTCCAAAAACAATAGTTATAGGTAAGAATGCAGAGAAAAAGGAACACTTCTACAGTGCAGGTGGGACTGCAAAATAGTACAAACTCTATGGAAAACAATATAAGAATTGCTGAAAGAACTAAAATAGACCTACTGTTTTATGCAGCAACTGATTTTATCAGAAAGACACTTGCAACTAGAATGCTTTACAGCTCAATTCATGATTACAAAGATGCAGAACCAGCCCAAGTACTCATCAGTTTATGAGTGGATTAATAAAATGTGGCATATGTATACCATGGAATATAAAAAGGATGAATTAATGCCTTTTGCAAAAAGTTGGATGCAACTGGGGACCATTACCCTAAGTGAAGGATCTTGAAATTGGAAAAACAAGCACCACATGCACTCTCTATTAAACTACAACTAACCAATCAGCCCACATGTGCAGAGATGGTAGTAAAACTCAACAGAAATCAAGCAGGGGAAAGGAGGGAAGAAGGAGAAGGGATGAAAGTCTACCTAAGCTGTACAACGAGCACTATCAGGTGGTGGGCACACCTATAATCCTGACTCAAGCATCACAAAATTAACCCATGTAACAAAAATAATTTGAAACCCTGTAATTTTCTGGATAAAAAATGAAAACTAAAATTAAAACAAATACTGTTGGTGATTGAATCAGAGTTTAAGCCTGAGTCACAATCTATGTCAAATGTCTAGTAATTTCAATATCTCAAATTTAAACTTCTTTTGGTAAATGCCTCTCTGTGTACAATATCTTGTTCACTTCAAATTGTTTAATTAGGACTCTTCGGCAGAAGGTGAGGCCTGCCTCCATGTTTTGGACTAGGTAGAAGACGACAATGCATAGGGATTAGAGAGACTGCTTTTCCCCTCCTGTAGCTTGGTTTCCATGCTGCAGAACACTCAAGAGGTTGCAACTAGTCCGAATAGAAAGCTATGTGTGCCACAGGGCACTCTTGATTTATAGCTTATGTATGCTTTCAAATTTAATTAAATGAAACAATAAAATAAAAATTAAATGCTAGTAGCTAGGCACAGCAGCTCACACCTGTAATACTAGTGCTCTGAGAGACCTAGGTGGGTGGAATGCTTGAGCTCAGTAGTTTGAGACCAGGCTGAGCAAGAGTGAGATCTTGTCTCTACCAAAAAAAAATTAGAAAAACTAGCTGGGCATGGTGGTTTATGCCTATAGTCCTAGCTACTGGGGATGCTGAGGCAAGAGGATCACTTGAGCCCAAGACTATTTTTTTTTTTTTTTTGCAGTTTTTGGCCAGGGCTGGGTTTGAACCTGCCACCTCCAACGTATGGGGCCAGCACCTTACTCCTTGGGCCAGAGGCGCCTCCTGAGTCCAAGACTTTAAAGTTGCAATGAGCTATGATGTCACAGCACTCTACCTAGGGCACCAAAGTGAGACTCTGTCTAGAAAAAAATTAAATGCTAATATTTAAAATAAAGATGTCAAAAAGAGAAAAACAACATGAAAAATCCCACTTTCTGGCAAGTTTTTTTTTTTTAGCTTTTTAATGCTCAAGCATTTTCTTGGGAATTTTTATTTGTAACTCAAGTCTTCATAGCCTCTTTTCTCCTTGTTATAGCTTCTCAGTTCTGACAATTTGACTTTTCCTTCACTCACCTCTCGAATATGCATTAGTTGTGATTGTTGTACTTCTGATATTGTCAACATAGGTTTGACTTCTTTCTTTAACTCATGTTGGTATAAGACTTCCTGTTTTACGTGTGTTCTCTGTCTGAGTGAACACCAATGCCACATTTTGTCCAGATATTGATTTGGATAGTCATCGTAGGTTATTGATTTTTCACCAGGAAAAAGCAATTAATCAGTTGTTGTAATTATTAAGATTTAGTAGCTTGAAATTAATTGTTACTTTGTACTCCCTTGGTAAGCATGAATAAAACTGTGAAAGAGATCTTACCACAGAGAAAGGAGAATACATGTTTATGGCTGTCTAATTGAATAGTATTAATAATGAAAAGTACATAGTCTGGAACATGACAGGTAGGTACACAGTATCTTGGCACAGAGGCTAGATGGTACCACTGGCATCATCTGCTTCTTATAACATTTTAGAAATAAAAACTCATGACCTAGCTTATAGAAGTAAAGCATATGATCACCATCATTATGATATATTCATTCCCTCAAAAACAATACACCAAGTTTCTTTTCAATAGTAGTGCTGCTCAGTACTGATTATTTTTGGTAACTAAAACACACAGATTCTACAGTCTGTTAAAATTTAGTAGGGGATGCAGACAATAAACCAATAAACTCAAACACACAATCTGATGATGTGTTGTGATTAGTATTATAAAGAGAAAAACAGGGACAGGACAAAGTTGGATAAGAAGCTTTAAAAAAACACTATATATAGGCTGGGAGCAGTGGCTCACTCCTGTAATCCTGGCACTCTGGGAGGCCGAGGTGGTGGATTGACCAAGCTTAGGAGTTCAAGATCAGCCTGAGCAAGAGGAAGACCCCATCTCTACTAAGAATAGAAAAAGTAGCCGGGCGTTGTGGTGGGCGCCTATAGCCCCAGTTACTTGGGAGGCTGAGGCCAGATGATGATGTTGTGAGCTATGATGTCAGGGCACTCCATCCAGGGCCACAGAGGGAGACGTTGTCTCAAACAAACAAACAAACAAACAACTCCACTATATAGAGGTAATAATTGAGCAGG
The DNA here is from genome assembly GCA_963573935.1 of Arctocebus calabarensis. Lineage (NCBI taxonomy): Eukaryota > Metazoa > Chordata > Mammalia > Primates > Lorisidae > Arctocebus > Arctocebus calabarensis. The sequence continues at coordinate 17,375 of CAUYON010197299.1, forward strand.
TCAAGTTAAAAAACATTTTTCTCAGAGTGAACCCTAAATAGAAAGCCCTGGAGTGAAAATCTGTTCAGTTTATTAGGACATTTGCAATGAGAAGAGCATTTCTGAAGCACCGAACATATGGACTTTTGTGCAGTAAATGAGGACTTAGATTTCCTTCTAGATGAGTAGAGTAGCCGGGAACTGTGCCATGATTTTACTTATGTTTCTAGATCTCACTCAGATGATAAAGAGTTGTGAGGAGGAAGAATAAGTGGAGGGAATAAAGCAGGCAGGGATGGTTCTAGTTTTAAAAAAGAAAATTATGCATCCTGGGGTTCTTCTGAGGGCCGGGTACACTGGATAGTTGCTCAGCTATTTGAGAATATGATAGTACCCCAGGAAACTTTCCATCTCTACTGCCTCACACAGTGACTATTGCACAGTAGGCTGTCAACATACTTACCTGATGAAATGAACCAAACATCTGTCTTAGAATTAAATTAGTATGATCATTCATACTGATAAAATGTGGCTGTGTTAGTTCCAAAATCGGTCTTTTGCACACATGCCCTGAAAATTAAAAAGCCTCTTGGGATACTTTGTTTCTTTGTTTAATCTAGGTTAAAATTCAGGGAAGAAAGGTACTAGCAATCCTCCCAGGAGTTGTCTTTCCAAGAGCAGGCACTGAACTAGTAGACTTGGCTCTGAGTTTGTGTGTCTGCCCAGGGAGATGTGTGTGTATGTTTTGATTCTCTGATGCAAGAGTGTCATAAAGATTGTTTGATGGTCGTTATCAAGACAACTACTTTTTTTCCTAAACTGAAAACTAGTGTACTGTCAGGCAGTGGAAGAGAATAGTAAGTTCCAGTAATCTGGGACTTGAAGCTTTTAGGGGATGGGATATTGAAGTTGGAGCCCAAGGCCTATTTTCATTGACTCTCGGCATCTTTTTATTGGGTTTGGGATGTTATTTATTGCACCATTCTCCTTGTTCAATTGTAACTTGGAGAATATTGTTCCCGCAGCTACAAGAAGGGTCTAAGATTAGCATCTTCCTTGATCACCCTTGTTAAGCTAAAGAAAAAAACTCAGTAAAATTAATAAAGAGTTTATATGGACCAAGGTGAATATTGCACTCCAGAATCACTTCTAAGATCCAGAGAAAAAAGAGAGGCTTAAGTTTTTTTTGGTTTTTTTTGTTTTTTTTTAATGAAAAATCAAGACGGGGGCAATTACAAAATTGTTTGTTAGGAATTCTCATTGGTTTACAGAAATAACATTGATTAGTGATTGGCCATCACTGAACTCTAGAGTATGAGTTAGAGTTTCCAGAATACGGCATTGTTAAGTTGATTTATGGCTACTTGGCTTAGTCTGGAGCTCACATAGCAAGTAGTTTTAAGAGGTGATTTTAGCACAAGGGGGAGTGAGATGTGACTGCTGTCACATTTCTGTGTCTCTCTGAGCCTGATAATTTAAAGGCGGCTCACATTCCTCAGATTAAAAGTCTTTTTTTCTTTCTCATTCTAACAAGCATTATGAGATCTAATACACGTAAGCACAATGAGTGAAGGGTCCTACATTTATTTTCCAAAAATTACAATAAAATACACTTTCAAAAAGTCTGATAGACAATTAGCCCAAGATCAAGAAGCAAAATTTTCATCAGGGCCTCAGCTAACTCAATCTCAACAATGATATAGAACAGTTGTGAAGGTGGATTTAAGAGAGCTCTGTGCATTCTGCACATCGTAGGTCCTCAGTCAGTGTGAATGTCCTCTGGTCAATTTTCTCTTAACCATTGAGAGGCCTTCAGCCAGAGAAATTAGGTGACTTTATGAAGGTCGTGTCATTCAAGAGCTGCAAGTTACATAATTCTAACAGGTCATATTACCACCTTTTAAATTTTAAGTTCACTCTTGGGTGGTACCTGTGGCTCAAAGGAGTAGGGCATTGGCCCCATATGCTGGAGGTGGTAGGTTCAAACCCAGCTCTGGCCAAAAACTGCAAAAAAAAAAATTTAAGTTCACTCTTGGTTATTCCTTTTTCTTTTTTTAATGGAATTGACTACTTGTATATTGCAGGAAGAGTTTTCTTATACAATAACAGGAAACCCATACCTCTAAAATATCCCTCTGGGTCAAAGTTTACCCAAATGTACTTCACTCAGTAATATTACTAAGACTCACCTTTTTGAAGTTCTTCAGTTTGCATAAATTTATTTTAAAATAATACAGTCCATAAAGTTATTTAAAAATTTAAGCATCAAACTGTGTTTGCATAGATTTCAGGTTGTGCAGTGAGATCATGTCACTGATCAGGAGGCCCTGAGTCAAACTAGAACTCTCTAATGTGAGAATCTGTTATCTGCCAAATTTACAAGAAGGAAATTCCTGAGGACACATAGTGACATTCACTCCTCACTGTTTCTACAGTTGGTCATTCTCTTTCTGTTGAAATTAGAAAACAGCATCACCTACTCTTGTGAAATATTTCTCTGTTTGCATGTGTATAGCTTAGTTAAGGCATTTTCCTTTCCTATTACCTTCCTCTAGTAATAAAAAAGAATAAGATATTTTACATTTAATTTCCTCAGTTTTTACTGTTGGAAGACAGAGGATGAGTTGTTATACTATATATGCAGAACCTTCATCATTAAACCTTGGAAATTCCTTTCTCCTCTAATTGATCTCCAATGTCCGAGTCCATGGGGGGAAAAACTTCAGTCATTTCCTTGACTTTGCTGATTTGAAGATCAATTCAATCCTAAACGTAGAGGAAATCAACAACGCAATCAACTCTGTTGCATTCAGCTGTTTGCCACAATTAGGCTGGAGATGGATGCCGTTGATTAGTTTGGAACATGAATTGAGAGCTATAAAAAATGTTATGTGATGCTTATAAAAATTCCTTCATTTTGTAAGTTGGAGAACTAAGGATGCAAGAACCCCTAAGAAGTGCTTAGCTAAATTATAGTGGAACTAATAGCAAGGATAGTTTCCTCTCCACTGCCTGGCGAGCTCCCAGAGGGAATGATTAGCGATTGTGACTGAATTAATTTATGCTATGACAAAACACTTCCCTCTATTTTGGGGAGAGTAATTTAATTGGTCTATGAAAATATAAATCCAGTCAGCTCTACTAGAGATGTACAATGAAATGAACTTACAGACACAGAAAGGACTCTAGCCTTCCAGATTTATCAAACTAAGAAGTCAAGCTGGGCAAATTACTTAAGATTTTTGTTTGATATGAAACCAACACATTGTACCCCATGATTGCATTAATGTACACAGCTATGATTTAATAAAAAAAAAAAAAACAGAAAAAAAAATGAATGCAAGGGACCTTCTATGAATTGAATGGGATCATATGTGCCAACTGTTTACTTAGTGTCTGATGCAGAGAAAGAGTTTAGGATCTCTTATCTTCCCATTCAGTCCACAGATTGGCAAACCAGAAAACTGTGCTTAAATTCATTTTGGATGCTTTCTTTTGCCCTGGGATCGTTTATCCTAGGAAAAGACTATAGCATATTATTCAATGAGATTGTACCCAACAAGTAAATGATGCGAAGTACAAATCTTGAAGAATGAGTTCTTTAAGTGAGTGCTTTAAATTTGGAGGGTAAATAAATTATAATCATAAACAGATATTTTATTGTTGTTAGTCTTTTACTGATAAATTCTGTTTCCCCCTTATGCAGTGTGGTACCCTTTACATTTACCTGGAAAAATTAATTCAGTAAAACCATATATAGCAATGAAATATGGCTAGAGATAAGCCCAACCCATAATGACACACCTCACGTCAAAGTTATGAATACAAATCTCAGATTGGCCATGTTGCCATGTCATGATATGTCCCTGGTCTCTGCAGATTATTTTTCTCTAAAAACTAGTGATGATGGCCGGTAGTGGTGAGTCATATCTATAATCCTAGCACTCTAGGAGGCTGAGACAAGTGGATGGCTTGAGCTCACGTGTTTGTGACCAGCCTGAGCAAAAGAGAGATCTTGTCTCTACTACAAATCAAAAAAAATATTGAGGCAAGAGGATCACTTGACCCCAAGAGTTGAACGTTGCTGTAAACAATGACATCATAGCACTCTATCTAGGGCAACAGCTGGAGACTCCATCTCAAAAAAAAAAAAGAAAATAAAATAAAAATAAAAACTAGTGATGGTCCTTTTCTCCTCCCCAAACTCCAACACACTTCTATTTTTCTTTTTTATTTTTATTGTTGGGGATTCATTGAGGGTACAGGGTACACTGATTGCATTTGTTAGGTAGTCCCTCTTACAATTATGTTTTGTCCCCAAAAGTTGTGGTACACACCAGGACCTCACCCCCCCCCTTGCTCCTTCCCTCTCTCTGTGCTTCCTTTCCCCACCTCTCCCTCCTTCTTTCCTTCTCTGCTCTCCCCTTCTCCCATGCCCACTGTGTCATTAATTGTCAATTGTCCTCATATCAAAATTGAGTACATAGGATTCATGCTTTTCCATTCTTGTGATCCTTTACTAAAACTAATGTGTTCCACTTCCATCCAGATTAATACAAAGGATATAAAGTCTCCATCTTTTTTAATGGCTGAATATTATTCTATAGTGTACATATACCACAGTTTGTTAATCCATTCCTGGGTTGGTGGGTATTTAGGCTGTTTCCACATTTTGGCCATTGTAAATTGAGCTGCAATAAACAGTCTAGTGCAAGTGTCCTTATGATGGGATTTCTTTCCTTCTGTGTAGATGCCCACGAAAGGGATTGCAGAATCAAATAGGAGGTCTAGCTTGAGTTCTTTGATAGTTCTCCATACTTCCTTCCAAAAAGGTTGTATTAGTTTGCTGTCCCACCAGCAATGTAAAAGTGTTCCTTTCCCTCCACATCTGCGCCAGCATGTGCAGTTTTGATATTTTGTGATGTGGACCATTCTTACTGGGGTTAGATGGTATCTCAGGGTGGTTTTGATTTGTATTTCTCTAATAATTAGAGATGATGAGCATTTTTCATATGTTTGTTAGCCATTCATCTGTCTTCTTTAGAGACGGTTCTATTCATGTCTCTTGCCCAATATATGGGATTGTTGGCTTTTTCATATGGATTAATTTGAGTTCTCTATAGATCCTAGGTATCAAGCTTTTGTCTGATTCAAAATATGCAAATATCCTTTCCCATTGTACAGATTGTCTATTTGCTTTGGTCATTGTCTCCTTAGCTGTACAGAAGCTTTTCAATTTAATTAAGTCCCATTTGTTTATTTTTGATGTTGTTGCAATTGCCACAGCAGTCTTCTTCATGACGTCTTTCTCCAGGCCATTACCTTCCAGTGTTTTTTCTATGCTTTTTTGAGGATTTTTATTGTTTGATGACTTAATTTAAGTCCTTTATCAATCTTGAATCAATATTTGTGAGTGAAGAAAGGTGTGGGTCCAGTTTCAGTCTTTTACATGTGTATATCCAGTTCTCCCAACACCATTTATTGAATATGGACTCTTTCCCCCAAGGTATGTTCTTGATTGGTTTATCAAGATTAGGTGGTTGTACTAATGAAGAAGTACTTTCATTTCCTGGTTTTCTATTCTATTCCAAATGTCTATGTTTCTATTTTTGTGCCAGTACCATGCTGTCTTTACTACTATAGCTTTGTAGTGCAGCCTAAAATCTGGTATGGTGATGCCCCCAGCTTTGTTTTTATTACTAAGAACTGCCTTAGGTATACAAGGTTTTTTTCTGGTTCCATACAAAATGCAGAATCATTTTTTCCTAATCTTGAAAGTAAGATGTTGGTATTTTAATCAGGATGGCATTGAATAGGTAGATTGCTTTGGGAAGTATGGACATTTTAACAATGTTGATTCTTCCCAGCCATGAGCATGGTATGTTCTTCCATTTGTTAATATCCTCTACTCTTTCCTTTCTTAGGATTTCATAATTTTCTTTATAGAAGTCCTTTACCTCCTTTGTTAGGTATATTCCTAGGTATTTCATTTTCTTTGATGCTGTGGTAAAGGGAGTTGTGCCCTTAATTAGCCTCTCATTTTGACTGTTATTGGCATATACAAAGACTTCTGACTTGTGGACATTGATTTTATATCCTAAGACATTACTGTATTTTTTGATGACTTTCAGGAGTCTTGTGGTTGAGTTTTTTGGGTTCTCTAAGTATAAGATTATATTGTCAGAAAAGAGGGAGAGTTTGACCTCCTCTCCTCCCGTTTGGATGCCCTTTATTTCCTTGTCTTGCCTAATTGTATTGGCTAGAACTTCCAATACTATGTTTAATAGTAATGGTGACAGAGGACAACCATATCTGGTTCCAGTTCTAAAAGGAAAAGCTTTTAGTTTTACTCCATTCAGTATAATATTAGCTGTGGGCTTGTCATAGATAGCTTCAATCAGTTTCAGAAATGTGCCACCTATGCCTACACACCCCAGTGTCTAATTAGAAAAGGATGCTGGATTTTATCGAATACTTTTTCTGCATCTATTCAGAGGATCATATGATCTCTGTTTTTGCTTCTGTTAATATGGTGGATAACACTTATCGACTTGCATGTGTTAAACCAGCCTTGCATCCCAGGTCATGAGTATGACTTGATCATGATGTATGACCTTTTTAATGATAAGCTGTAATCTATCAGCTATGATTTTTTTGAGAATTTTTGCATCTATATTCATGAGTGAAACTGGTCTGAAATTCTCCTTTTCAGTTGGATCTTTTCCTGGTTTTCATATCAAGGTGATGTTTGCTTCATAGAACATGTTGGGGAAGATTCCTTCCTTCTCAGTTTTTTGGGAATAATTTCTGTAGTATGTGAATAAACTCTTCCTTGAAGGTTTGATAGATTCTGGTGTGAAGCCATTCAGACCATGGCATTTTTTTTGTTGGAAGTTTTTTTATTGTTCCTGTAATCTCAGTGCTTGAAATTGGTCTGTCCAGCAGCTCTATTTCTTCCTCACTAAGGTTAGTGAGAGGGTGCAATTAAAAATATTGATCCATTTCCTTCACATTGTCAAATTTCTGGGCATACAGTTTCTGATAGTATTCAGAGAAGATCTTTTGTATCTTTATGCCATCTGTTGTAATTTCCCCTTTGTCATTTCTGATTGAGGTTACTATAGATTTTACTTTTCTATTTCTAGTTAATGTGGCCACAATTTTATCTATTTTGTTTATTTTTTCAAAAAACCAATTCCTTGTTTCATTAATTTTCTTTTTTTCATTGTCTTTATTATTAAATCATAGCTGTGTACAATAGTGCAATCAAGGGGTACAATTCATTAATTTTCTGAATGATTTTTTTGTTTTCAATTTCATTGATCTCTGATTTAATTTTGGATATTTCCTTTCTTTTTTTATTTTTATTTTTATTTTTTTATTGTTGGGGATTCATTGAGGGTACAAGAAACCATGTTACACTGGTTGCATTTCTTGGGTAAAGTCCCTCTTACAATCGTGTTTTGCCCCCAAAAGGTGTGGCACACACCAAGACCCCAAGACTCCACCCCCCTCACTCCTTCCCTCTCTCTGCTCTTCCTTTCCCCACCCCTCCCTCATTCTTCCTCTTTCTGCTCTCCCCTTCCTTCACCCCCACCGTGTCAATAATTGTCATTAATTGTCCTCATATCAAACTTGAGTACATG